>CABEEJ010001073.1:25760-48129 GCA_901482245.1 Timema douglasi | reverse complement strand
AGCGGGTTGTCAGTTTATGAATCAAAATAAAGAAAGAAAATTTAATATAGTGAAATAAAATTAAGTTGATTATCTATATATATATATTTTTTTTAAATTGTAAATAAATCATTAATATTTGAAACTTTAGGAGTTGCGATTGAAATTTAAAAAAAAACAGTAAAGTTGTCAACGTAATTACGTATTTGAAAGACTGAGTCAACCTACTATAGAATTTATATTATAACTAATTATTTTAGCAAAAGTAACATCACAATATTAAGAGGAATTGTAACCTCATTTTCGTGGAGGGAGAGTGAAAAAACCTTTTGGAAAAAACACCCTTGTTACACCCGAACGTAATTAAACCTCCATCTCCCCATTATTACCAGTACAGTCTACTTCAAGAATAGCGCGTTGAACCACTCGACCACCGAATTAGTTTTCATATTATTAAAAACGTTGTAAAAATACACACTTTAGTTAGGATAGTTAAAGAAAAAACTCCACGGCATCAGCCCTCAATCGAGCCATTCCGACTCGGTGCATGCCACACTATCTTCGCCAACAGACGGTGGATGCTCAGTTGGTATGGCTTGACTTAATGCTGACGCCATGGAGCTTTTTTTTTATAGTAAAATAACATTTATGTTGACCATATACACACATGTTTGTATTTTCTTAGACGTTTCTTTCAAACAGAATCCTACCATACAATGCTCCACATATCTTTGTGCGTGTATGTCTGGATTTGTTTGTATCTTGTAAGTAGGGTATGTTACCCCTCCCTTTAAAACGTGTCTGTAAGGGGCGGCCTCTCTTTCACAAGCTTCAAGTCACAGACTGACGAGACCCATCGCAGGCTCCATCTATCCCCATTCACATATGATCCCCCTATGGTCCAACCCGTCGTAATAAAAGACCCTTAAGGGAGGTATGGCCAGAAGGTGGTTCGTCCTTTTATGCTACTCGCGGTTGCCAAACATTCAGGCTATGTTGTCAAATCTTATTTTGAACTAATTTTTTTTTCTACGCATGTTTGTTAGTACCATGTATTACTACCCATTTGGATAATACGCTTATATACTAACTACTCTAATGATTCTAGGAATTATTAAGGTTATAATTATAGGAAATATTCCCACATTTTCGTTGAAGGAGAGTAAACAACTATTTGGGGGGGAAATTGTCCTTGGTATACCCGACCGAGACTCGATCCTTGATCTCCCCATCATTGGCATTTTAGTATACTGCATTAGACAATGCGCCCATTGAAGTGGGCTGTAAACACTGTTGGTTTCCGGATAAGTTAGTTAACATTTAAATGATACTTTAACACTTTCATGGTTTCATTTATTAATATTGATGGGCAGTGTCAATTAATTATATCTATGAAAGGTGACCTGGCGGTCTAGGGGTAAGGTGTCAGACTTCTGTGCTGGGGGTCCGGGGTTCAATCCCCGGTCCCGGCACAGATTTATCTTATTACCAAACCTTTCCTTCACCTCTGACAATACATCTTGTGAATGTGGGGAATGCCAGGCCTCCACCGTGGTTCGGATTCCACGTTAAACTCACAATCACTCTACCATTACACAGTAGCGTAAGTGCGTATAACCCGAACGGGTAGTAAGACGCGGTGCTAATAATAATAATAATAATATATCTATGAAATGTAGCGATTAATTCTGTAGGCTACAATGAAAGTGATAAGATACTGTAGATGAATGTAGTGACACAATCTACTTGCTGAAACTGTGAAAGCGATAAATAGCCAACACTATTCAGGACAAACAATCCTAAATAAATCAAAGACTAAGCTAACGAATTGTGTAGACCAGTGGTGCTGAATCTTTTATTATTCGCGAACCGCCTCGGTGGCGTAGTTGGCTAACGCGCTAGTCGTGTTGAGTTCAACTGCTGAGGACGGGGAGATAGAGGTTCGAATCTCGGTCGGGTGAACTGGGGGAGGTTTTTCCTAAATGGTTTTCCACTCTCCTTCCACGCAAATGCGGGCTCACCTCCTCTAATTCAACCTTAACAATTCCTAATCCATTAGCGTAATTGGTACTTAAAGCGTATAATCCGAACGGGTAGTAAGACGCGGTGCTAAATAATAATAATAATAATAATAATAATAATAATATTACTCGCGGCCCCTTAAATATCCTAAATTATTTTCTCAGGCCTTTAGTTCTTACTAACATACTAATCATTTAGATTTACTCTAAAATAGTGAATTTATTTACTGATTATAGTAACAAACAAATAAAAAAATCTAAATATTTAATGAGACCTCTGATGTTGAACACTTTCCTTTAATTTGTATATATTTTTTAAATTGTCTTACTTTATGCTTTTCCCATGCAGGAGTCGATTTGAATTCTATTTCACTGCTTCGTTTTAATATTTACCTCTGTGTAAAATCCTTTTTCGCATAAATAAGTAGAAACAAACTGCAGTAAAATTGAAATGGCGATGGTAAACAGATGGGGATTATTTGTACTAGCCATGATTTCTATTATCCGTGCTTCCTCTCAATTACCCCGGAAAATTGAATGTCTACTGTGCTTACATGCTAACGAATATCGAATTCTTTATTCCAAACTATCAAATTTAAGATAACTGTGACTTCAGTAATAAGCAAATAACACATTAACTATTTCTCCAAAGCCTCCCCCCCTCCCCCCGGTTAATAATTGCTGGAGTAGATAGAAGACAATGTGTAAAGCAAGATTTCCCAAATGTCCATAGGCTGTATCACGATCACTTGCACAACGCGAAGCAGGTGGAAACTAATTTAAAAAATATACCGATAACAATGACAAGACGTTTGTTTAGGACGTGACTTATTGTAAACATAAGGGCAAGAAAATCGAGAAGCAAAAGTAAAGAAAAATTGAAAGTGGGACAAATACTCTTCGCTGGCTATGAATCTTCGACGTATATTGTTGCCAGAGGGTAGAACCGATTTTAACAAACACACTCATATTAAAGGCTAAGGGGCAGTTTCATAGTCAAGTTTAGTACGCCTCAAGTGCGGCGCTACACTAAATACAAGACGACACCTACCTAAACCAGAATGGAATGGGCCGTTCTCGCATAGGAAACTGGCCCATTCCATTCGAGTTTAGGTAGGTGTCGTCATGAACTTAGTGTAACGCCGCACTTGAGGCGTACTAAATTTGACTATGAAACTGGCCCTAATAGTATAATGTTTCGGAAAAAATAGTAGCTTCTAAAGGAAAATAGATTTTCCTAGCGGATTTCTAGCTTTTCCACTCTGTGTGCTAGAGGCTAATTTGTATAATCATTCTTTGTTTACATCACTGTGGAAACGCTGATAGGTTTATGAATGTAGGCTATATCGGTAAAACATATTATTTATATCGCTTTGCTTAAAAACAGTAACAATTGAATTCTTAAATAAATGGTATGGTGTAACAAATAGATGGATAGTTTTTTTTAAATTTCTCATCGTGGTGTGAAGGGATAACAATATCGTTTTGCTTAGAAATAAATATTGAAATCTCTAAATCTATGGAAGGTCAATAACCTTTAATTAGTTAAACAGAAAATAAAGTAAGGCTTCATTTTATTAAACTTATTCTAATAAAAAGTTTATAATACATTTCAGCGTGTTAATCTGCATCCAACACTGCAATGACCTATTAACGTAGTAAAATTATATTGCATGAAATAGTTTAACAAAACGGGGACAAAATCAGTTTGAGACATAAGTCTTATTTCGTGTTATATAACCCCAGAAAATTGATGATGAATGGCTACTTTAATGTACAGTGAAGGCCACAATGGATGGTCTTTCTTGTAAACCAACATGGCTGGCCGTGGTAGACTACAAGGTACGGAAACCGGTTGGCGGGAGATCGCTGTCGGACGGGAAACGAAGCGTCTCACAATTGAGGGAGGAGGGGGGGGGCATTTGGGCTGATATCAAGTAAAAGAGCACCCCGCTGAGCTTTCTACTCCTTTTCACCTTGACTGACTGTGTGTGAGCTTGTAAGACTAACCCATGATATTTACAGAAAACCCCTATTTCGACCACTAGCATTGATTGAAAGTCGCTTTGGCATTCTAGAAATATCTATTAATTAATTCATTAGTAAAAAAAAATATCAATTGTTCCAATAATGCTTAAAAACCGATTATTGTATAATTTCTCTTTAAATTATTAATTATTTATTAATTAGCAGGAGACCTTGGTGGTCTAGGGGTAAGGTGTCAGACTTCTGTGCTGGCAGCCGGGGTTCAATCCTCGGTCCCGGCACAGATTTATCTGATTATCAAGCCCTTCCTTCACCTCTGACAAGACATCTTGTAAATGTGAGGAATGCCAGGTCTCCCCCGTGGTTCGGATTCCACGTTAAATTGTAGGTCCTTCATTTCATCTCATAATCACCCTACCATTACACATTAGCTGTAAGTGCGTACAAACCGAACGGGTAGTAAGACGTGGTGCTAATAATAATAATAATAATAATAATAATAATAATAATAATAATAATAATATTATTTAGCACCTCGTCTTACTATCCATTCTGATTATACGCTCAAAGTACTAATTACGCTAATGGATTAGGAATTGGTAAGGTTGAATTAAAGGAAGTGAAACCGCATTTGCGTGGAGGGGAAGTGGAAAACCATTTAAGAAAAATCACCCCCAGCTCACCCTACCGAGATTCGAACCTCGATCTCCCCGTCCTCAGCAGTCGAGCTCAACACGACTAGCGTGTTAGCAAACTACGCCACCGAGGTGGGTAGAATTATTAATTAAATAGAATAAGAACGTTTATACAATTTATAATATTTTTATGTTTGTCATTGAGTCAACGTGAGTTTCCAGGATTTAAACATCAGTCTTCATAGTTGTAAGTGTGCGAATGGCTAACGATGCTTCCTCAATAATAATATGACCACCATTGGTAGGTTTAGACTGAACAAACATATTTAAGGACTTTTTTTTTTAACCTTAAATCATTTATGCATTACTCCAAACTTGTACTTTCTACTTTATGAAAAAATGATATTGCTCACTGTTTATTTTACCGCATTAAGAGAATTTTGAGCATATATTGTGGCGGGGGTACGTGCCTCGTAGCCCACCCCCCTCTCCCCCGTAAGGAAACACAAACTTTAATCTTATATTATATTTGGGTGGTGTTATGGCTTCAAAATGATGGCACTGTTTACTGACACTTAAAGTAGTACTTAAATTCATGGTACCCGCCTCGGTGGCGTAGTTGGCTAACGCTCTTGTCGTGTTGAGCTCAACCGATGAGGACGGGGAGATCGAGGTTCGAATCTCAGTCGGGTGAACTGGGGGTTGTTTTTCATAAATGGTTTTCCACTCCCCCTCCACGCAAATTCGGGTTCAATTCCTCTAATTCAACCTTCCCAATTTCTAATCCATTAGCGTAATTAGTACTTAAAGCGTATAACCCGGACGGGTAGTAAGACGCGGTGCTAAACAATAAAAATAAAAAATAAAAAAAATTGATGGTAATGAGGGTCCCCCTACAGTCAAGTTCTGTCAGGAAAACATTTTCTTGAGTGTTACTAAATTTACTAAAACAATTTGGATGTGATCTGCAGCTGTCACGTTTAATAGACAGTTTCAAACCCTATAAAATAACAAGATAGTCAAATGTTTCCAATGTTGATCTAAGAAAATGTTAGTATTTTCTAAAAGACCATTCCAACAACTGTAGAATTCTACTATAGAGGATGTACATGTGGGGCCCACTTCAGTGTTGGAATAGACACACTCAAATATTTTTTTAAATATTCATTACAAACATGTGTCCCATTTGACCTCGTTTCCAAGCTAATGTTCTGTTTTTACTCCAGTAATGTGAAGCTTCTTAAAATGTTAGAAAGTGTTTAAAATGACCATCTTCGGTGTGAATGCAATGCAATGGATTTTTGAAAGAGTGTGACTTTCTAAGATGCAACGACTACAGGCTTGCCTTAGGGTCAAAGTTGGCCCTTTTAAGCAATTCCTATAATGTTAATAAGCTACACATTTATGGAGTAAACACATACCTATAACTAGGAAACAAGGTCAAATAGTACATGAATATATATATATATATATATATATATAAAATTAATAGTTTTGGTGTCTGCTGTCCAATACCGAAGTGGATACCCATGTAGCAATACACCTGTATATTGAGCTATTCAATTAGATAAGCTTTCCAAAAAATAGTTTCAATATAGTTTGTAAAAAAAATGCATAGAATTGCTTAATCACTTACTTATCATTATTATTATTATTATTATAAAGATTAGCACCGCGTTTTACTACCCGTTCGGGTTACATGCCCTTAGGCTAATGTGTAATGTAGGGTGGTTGTGAAATTGAATGGAGGACCTACAGTTTAACGTGGGATCCGAACCACGGTGGAGGCCTGGCACTCGACATATTCACAAGTTGTGATTAATACACGTCTTGTCAGAGTTGAAGGAAGGGTTTGGCAGGGAGTGAGGATTAAACCCCGGACCCCCAGCACAGAAGTCTGATACCATACCCCTAGACCGCCAGGTCACCAGTAACTTGATTAATTATTATCTTATGTTTAAGCATGTGAATACTCCCCTAGAGAGTGGTGTACAATCCAAGAGTTTAAGAGGCTTACAACAGGTCGAAGGTACTTTAGAGTCTCAGTCTGATAGGGGGGACACTTTTTTTTGACATTTTCAAAAGTTACCAAAATTGTTCTCGTATATTTATACCTCAAGTCATATAATCTGTAATTGTAGCTTTTGATAAACATTATCAAAACCTTTAAATTAATGTTAATAATATAATAGGGCCTAAGTGATTTTTAATGTTGACAAAAAAAAAACAAGTTCGTATTATTAAATGATTTTCGAATGTGGGGAATGCCAGGCCTCCACCGTGGTTCGGATTCCACGTTAAACTGTAGGTCCTCCATTTCATCTCACAATCACCCTACCATTTCACATTAGCGTAAGTGCGTATAACCCGAACGGGTAGTAAGACGCGGTGCTAATAATAATAATAATAATAATAATAATAATAATAATAAAAATAAATGATTTTCCCTACCTAGATAATATGTATATAATTTGGCTCTAGGAGGTATTGTTATTTGGGTGTTGACTTCTTAGTAAACCAAGTGTTAGGTGTAGCAGTCTATTTTGCAAGTCGTGAGACGATATAGTCCTATGTTTCGAATAAGCCTTACGGTGATTGCTGAGATATTTTCTCGGCGACTGCGCACTGGATCCTCCGCCAGGTTCCAAGCCACATGCCCGGTTGTGGGTAAAATGGCAAATACTCATGCGCAGTAAAAGATGAACTCTTATTTAAATATTTTTAAAATATAAACTCATATTTTGATCCTAATTTTTTGTTAAAATCTTACTTTTATGATAAATTAATTTTATTTCAAACTTTGTGATGTTTATGCTGATGTATTTAAATAAAATGAAATGCGTACAAGTTACCCCCTCCCCCTCAACCCTATAACCTGCTCGACAACTTTCGCACAACGCACGGAATCAAACCCGTTTCTGACGCGATTAATATCGCACCGGTGGTTACGTGAACCCCAAGGCTTTAGGCTCTGTCAAGTCCGGTTCACCGAGTCGAGGGTGGCTGCATTATCTGATAGCTCGTGATCTTAATTGATCAAAGATATTATTATGACGATTTCCGGGCGTCCAATCACAGAGTTTGCCCTAAAATATGAGTGAAGAATTATCCTGTAAACCTACCTAGCTAGTTTCATGTTGTGCTAGAGTGCCGAATATGGGGAGATCGATGCTCGAATCTCGCTTGGGTGAACTGGGGGGAGTGTTTTTTTTAAAGGTTTCCCCTCCGCCTCCATGCGAATGTGGGTTCGCGTCTTCTATGTTCAACCTTCCCAACTCCTATTCCATTAGCGTAATTCCTTCCCAACTCCTAGCCTATTAGCGTAATTAGTACTTAAGCACATAAGCGAAGGGGTAGTGAGATGTGGTGCAAAGTATTAATATTATAATTATCGTTATTATTAATGACCCTGGGCACGGGAATACTCCTGGATAGCGTGGTCACAGAGCATTGGCGTACTAAGGCAAAGATCCTGGCTTCGGTTCCCGTGTCCAGGTGTAATTTTTCTATTCAAACGGTAGGGTAAAGATAAGATTGGTGTACTGTGGTGGTGTTACCTAAACGGCTTCTCACTCTCCCCTTCACGCAAATTCTGATACATTTCTTCTCAAATTTTGTCTTCATCCCTACTAAGTTTAGTTATTATTATTAGCACCGCGTCTTACTACCCGTTTGGGTTATACGCACTTACGCCAATGTGCAATGGTAGGGTGATTGTGAGATTAAATGGAGGACCTACAGTTTAACGTGGAATCCGAACCATGGTGGAGGCCTGGCATTCCCCACATTCACAAGATGTATTGTCAGAGGTGAAGGAAGGGTTTGGTAATCAGATAAATCTGTGCCGGGACCGAGGATTGAACCCCGGCCGCCAGCACAGAAGTCTGACACCTTATCCCTAGACCGCCAGGTCACCAATTAAGTTTAGTTATGTGGGCAGTTAGGACGGGTAGTAAGACGTTGTGCATACAAATTCATATACATGCACAAATTAGGATCCATTCATGATTGATTATCCAAATGAAGTTATCAGTGTTAGTATATTAACACTAACAAACTAGACCACGTTCGAGGTTTGTTTGAAAAAAAAATCCGTCAAAGAAATTAAACTCATCATTATCATAATTTACTAAGCTTCTAAAGTCGTAAATAGTTTTAGATGATTTAAAAACTACTAGTATGGCCAACATTTACATTTTACCTTTGCCAAAATGGACGCCAACTATAAAAAATCTATTGCTAAAGAACATATATTTTAGTGTAGCCTCTGAATGCATTAAAGTTGAACAAGTATCTTTTAGAAAGTTCAGTTGAGTGTAAATTTATAAGCCGAATATATTTATTAAACAAAAACAGTTTGAAAAGAAAGATAATTGTGTATTTCTCTGAACTCTTTATTATTTTACCTATTCTCTTTTTTTAGTAGTTAAATACTTAAACATGGAACTTTTGTCTGATAATTCTGTTCATTGCATTTGAGCTACATGACAAGTCTCAACCAAATTTGATAGTATAACTTTTATTTTATCGTCTCTGGTTTAAAACTTTAGAGCATCGCTCCTTGTGAATTTATCTAAGTTCAAATAAACAGTATTCTTTAACATTTATCTAGAACTAGCATCGTATACGACACATCAGGTGAGTAGTAAAAATGAGAATTTAAAACTATGTTACCTTTGATGATACCTTTTTCATACCTTTGTCATCTTCCTTAAAGTTTGAGCCTTTTGGACTTAACCTAAACCTCAATATAAACCTGATCATTATATATTGAACTTACTTTAATAATAAAGACCTCTTCCTCCAAATGACCACTTGATTATTAGTGCCTGTGCCTGTAGTGCCGATAAAAAAATAAAATCAAACGCTAATCGGCAAATCTCATTATTTTTCACACCTGTCAATTACCGAATGATTAATTTGGCCTATCATGGGGGGGGGTTTCTTGGACCCTAGTGCCATCCTTACATCCCTCAGCCCCCTTCCCCCACTTGAGCCATTAGCATGATATGAAGACGCTATATTAATTAATGTTTAATTACTTACTACACACACCAGTGAGCACACTGGCTAAATGTCAAACTCATCTATTCTGATTTGATGATAGGAAAGTCCAGGTTCAAATACTGTTTGGGTGTATTGTGGAAGCTGTTTCCTTAACGACTTCTCAATCTCTCACCTGGAAAATTTGGGCGGACTTAATTTAAACTATACCTTCTCCCTCCTTAGTATTATTAGTATAATTATATGCGTGCATCTTGAACAGGTATTAAGGTACGATGAAATATAAAAACTGACATCGCCGGTGATTAAATGGTCCAAGGCATTAGACTTGCAACAGTTCACCAGTGACTAGGAGGTTCAGGGTTCGAACTACGGTAGACTTTCGGGGTTAAAATCTCAGTCGGGTGAACTGAGGGTGTATTTTCCAATATGGCTTTCCACTTTCCCTCCCCGCAAACTCGGGTACACATACTATAAATATAACCTCCACTCTAAAACCATTAGTGTAATGAGTACATAAATAAATAGCGCGAACGGGTAGTAAGACGCGCTGATAAACAAAATCTCTATAAATAACCTTATGCTAAAATGGACTTAGGTGAAAAATTGAATGATCATGTATTTAAATAATTATCCAGCTTTAAGATATGAACAACACTAGGTGACTAATAGTAGAATAAACCCACTTCGGCTGTCAAAGTAACGGCCTGAGGCAGTGAGGCAGGTTTGTCAAACTTGAGGCACTCGGGCCTCATCTGACCTGATCCATGATTCTGTGAGACCAGCGGAACTTTTGATGAACCAAGATACAACACGACCCGTTTCTTTTATTTATAAACTTTTACAAACACACACGTTTGAGATAATGAATTTACTTTCAAAGTCAAGGCTACTTTATTTTAAATCTCAAATGAAAATGACAGCAAATACGCGGATTTTTGAACATTTTGGTTATAAACTGCAACACAATTAGAAGCGGCCTCTTTCTGAATTCTTTTCAAAAACAATATTAGTTAATTATTTAGTAATTATTAATATTATTAGTTTAAAAATAAGTTGCATTAATAAAATATCTATACAAACTTTAAAACGTATTTTAAAGCTATACTAACGGCCATATTTAGTGACGAGATGTATTTAAACTTGGAAGAATACAAATCTCTTTGGATCAAGACAAAGATTATAGAGGTCATGGTTTTTGTTTTGTAATAATGCAAGAAATGCAATTGTTTTGTTTGAATGTAAAATTTCAACAATAAAAGGTAAGTAATTGCTTTGTTACCACTATCTAAACTGAAACAAATTTTATGATTGACATATTGACACATGTATGTTAATTTATATTTTTTAATATTTAGCACCGCGTCTTACTACTCGTTCGGGTTATACGCTTCAAGTACTAATTACTCTAATGGATTAGGAATTGGGAAGGTTATATTAGAGGAAGTAAACCCATATTTGCGTGGAGGGAGAGTGGAAAACCATTTCGGAAAAACCACCCCCATTTCACCCAACCGAGATTCGAACCTCGATCTCCCAGTCCTCAACAGTCGAGCTCAACACGACAAGCGCGTTAGCCAACTACGCCACCGAGGCGGGTCTATGTTATTTTAATTCAGTTATTATTAATTGGAGAATAGTTAACTGTATTCTAAGCCATTTAAAGATAATATGCTGCCATTTAAATTTATTGAAGTGACAATCATGAATTCAATCGTTGCGCCTTCTCTTGAGTGGTGGCAAATTAAAGGTGCAACTTAGCTCTCAAATTGCGCCTGTTTCTTTTAGAAATAGGGATTAGCGCCGGTGCAACTACTTGCTCCCGTTAGTGAATCCAGGCCAGGGCTTTTTCTCGAAAGGTCTAAGGCAAACCACACTAAATAGTAATGGATATATTTTCTGTTTTTTAGTACCACGTCTCACTAAGCGTTAAGGTTATACGACTAAGTACTAATTGTGATATCGGGCTAGGGATGTGATAGATTGAATTTAGAGGAGGTATAACCGTATTTGCGTGGAAAGAGAGTGGAAAACCATTTAGGAAAACCAACCTCTGTACACTCTACAAGGATCGAACCACTATCTCAACGTCATCAGCAGTTTAGTATTTTGTGACTATGACACCTTAGACTATGCAGCCACCGAAGTGGATAATTCCCTGTTAAATGGCAATTATAAAAAAAGAATTGTTTGTACCTTACAAAACTACAGACAGAAAAAAGACACATAAAAAGAATGATTTTGAAAAAAATTCCTCATAAAAACAAACACATCACAATAAACACTCAATATATATCAATTTTAAAACTAATTGTTCAAATATATTAAACAAAAATCAAATTTTCAAAATTAATTGATTTTAAACTACCCTAAAATTATTTATGTAAAAGTAAAAAGTATTTTTATTTATTATGAAAAGCTATTCCCATAGTCCCATTTTGAATTTAGTCTTAAATGTCAATATCTAAAAAAAAATTTAAAAAAAAATTTCTCGCATTTAATTTACCATTTGATTCACTTATTTATATAAATAAAAAATTGGGTAGGCCTACAATATTATTGAGATTTTAAAATATTCTCTCGATCCAAATTTTGAGCAAAATCCTTAAAACTATTTTTTAACTACTGTTGTATTATTTTAAAAAATCTACATAACTAATTATAATGCAAACAAATTAACAAGTGCTCAAACGATTTGATTAAAAATGAGCATTCGGTGACCTGGTGGTCTAGGGGTAAGGTGTCAGACTTCTGTACTGGCGGCCGGGGTTCAATCCTCGGTCCCGGCACAGATTTATCTGATTACCAAACCCTTCCTTCACTTCTGACAAGACATCTTGTGAATGTGAGGAATGCCAGGCCTCCACCGTGGTTCGGATTCCACGTTAAACTGTAGGTCCTTCATTTCATCTCACAATCACCCTACCGTTACACATTAGCGTAAGTGCGTATATCTCGAATGGGTAGTAAGATGAGGTGTTAATAATAATAATAAATGAGCAACTTTTTTATAATACATTTCAATTTTTAAAAAAGTCATCAGAAAACTATCTATAACCAAATATCTCCCTAAAACATGTATACAGCTTTATTTGTCATATTCATGTCAAACACTCACAGATAATTATATTCTATAGGCCTATTTTAAACAAAATAGTTAAAGCCACTTCTAAATTAATTCGAATAACACCCAATCTCCAGATATACATTTTAAACAAAATTGTTAGATATTTCTAAATATTTTAATTTTAAAAAATTTTCCGTCAATAAACTAACTACCCTTACATGAATTTTTCACCAAAAACTGATGTTTGATAATATGACCAATAGCACTATATCTTAGATATGCATTTTAATCAAAATCGGTAGAGCAACTAAAAATAGTTTAGTCAAAAAATCACTCATCAGTAAATAGCCCTGAATTTGAAGGCTAGGGTCAAAATTTTAAAAAAATCCCAAGGTATATCTCTATAAAATCTAAATATTATGTTTGAACAAAAGCCATCTAACCGTTTCGGATCCGTGGAAAGGGACAGACAGACGGGCAGACGGAGAGAGAGAGAGATGGACGGACGGAATTGTAAAATACACCTTTTTGGGTTCATGCTCACATAAAACGTAAAGATTCGTCATAATCCTGAGATCGATTCTTTTCACGATCACAATACTTTCTATTTATTAAATAAAGTAATAAAGAACGTTTAGAAAAAGTTACCTCTCAATCTATAGCAAAATATTTCAACTTTAGTCAAATAGGCCAGGTAATCCATATAAACTTGTTATATTTTTGATTTATTCAAAGTGAAGTACAAGCTAGAAGTTAGCTTCGTATGACGCTTGTTCACGTGACGTCACATGGACTCTGGTAATCGATACCTCGCGACCACGGGGTTTCACGCATGCGCAGTTGAGTCATTTGATCATAGTAGCAAACTACCAACAGATTTCATGACGAATTTTGATTTTTTTTTACAGATGTCCACTCAACTAAAGGCTATTGGTAGCTTAAAGCCGTCCACACAGCAGAGTGGTAAGGGAGGCTGACTCCAAGCTTTGTAGCACCTCGGTTCGATCCCAGGCTATTTTTATAACAGTTTACTATTTTGTATAAGTTCTTCTGGATAGCAATATAACTACACACATGGTTTGGCATATGGATACATTAAAGTAGATCCAGCAGCAGTTCTATTTTAATATACATTTTCATTCTTTTTTAAAAATAACTAATTTGCACGTTTGTTTCCTAATCGAGAAGGACACTTCTTCAGTTGTCTTGGCTATAATCTGAAAATATATTTTTTGTTATATCCAAATAAACTTTTTCATTGCTTTACTTTTGTATTTGTTGTTTAAGGTAAGATACCTTATTTTGTTTAGTTTATACGTAGAGGTCACACTATATTTATTTAGCACCACGTCTTATTACCCGTCCGGGTCATACACTTAATTATTAATTACGCTAATGGTTTTAGGGATGAGGAAGGTTAAATATATATAGATAAGAAGTGTACCCGCATTTACGTGGAGAGGGGAAAACTATTTTTGGGAAAAAACCTCATTACACCCGATTGAAATTCGAACCTCCATCACCCCGCCGCCACCGAAGCGGGTCTTACACTATAATGATAGTCAATTGAATCATGTGATTAAGTTATTTGGGCTTATAAGATGAAATATTAAAAAAATTGTACTAAAAATGTATCACAAAAAGCAGTGTACTTGCCCAAATTAAACAAATGGCTGTAAACTTGTTATTTTTAAAAATGTATTTCAACTGTGAATGTTTACCATTTAGCCTAACTAAGTACATCCAATTTAATCTAAATTATCTAGTAGATATTTTAAAAGATATCTTTTGGTGTTTTGTTGTGTCGCTTAAAGTGCCAATAACCTATAAATAGATGAGTTAAAATTAAATATAAACAAAATAATTATTTAAAGATTTTAAATAAAATCTGTAAAAATCAAAAACATGTTATGTGGACTATAAGAGTGAGCATTTGATTGAATTAAAATGATAATAAGTTTTCTGAACGCCATCTTGTTATTTTGGTTTCACGTTCTTAAATATTAAATTTGAAATAATCAAAATAAATCATATCAAGCATAATATCTAGAAATTTTCATTAAACACATTTAGACATGGCATTCAAGTAAACACATATTTTAAATCACCAAACCATCAGTTCAAAGGCAGTTTCGTCAAATTATATTTTTTTAAGATGGTAAAACGTTAAATTATTTGAAATGTAGAAAGTTTGCGTTAAGCCTTTAAAAGAACTATGTATTTAGCATCTAGATATTTAATCATATACATTATACTAATATTGGTGACCTGGCGGTCTAGGGGTAAGGTGTCAGACATCTATGCTGGCGGCCGGGGTTCAATCCTCGGTCCCGGCAAATATTTATCTGATTACCAAACCCTTCCTTCACCTCTGACAATACATCTTGTGAATGTGAGGAATGCCAGGCCTCCNGGCACAGATTTATCTGATTACCAAACCCTTCCTTCACCTCTGACAAGACATCTTGTGAATGTGGGGAATGCCAGGCCTCCACCGTGGTTCGGATTCCACGTTAAACTGTAGGTCCTCCATTTCATCTCACAATCACCCTACCATTACACATTAGCGTAAGTGCGTATAACCCGAACGGGTAGTAAGACGTGGTGCAAATAATAATAATAATAATAATAATAAATAATAATAATATTTGTGTACGTGTTCGTGGAGATGACAGGATTGTCAAACATGTGCATTACATGAAAATATGTTAAAAATAAATAATTATTTGTTACCAAGGATTATCTATAGCCCTTATTACTATAAGCAAATATTTCGCACTTCCTATAGGCACGGTACTACCAACATAGCTTCAAATAGTAGTTTTAAAGTTAGCTATTCATGCTGTTAGAATTAAAAGAAACTCCTCTCCCTATAAGAAAGATACAGATGAATCTCATGGTTGCTAGAATCCATTAAAATCAGTTTTTTCGTCCAACTATTTTATCTCGCTAACTGATATTATGAATGTAAAATTAACATTTAAAGTTATACTGCTACTTTACAAAAACTTATCTTCACATATCAATAAAAATAATTTGCTCACATCTTGACAGCATTTTATTCTCATTATCTTTAAATTATACTTTTGAAGTTATGTTGGAAGTGTGATTTGAATAGCACGTGCGTAACACAGAAAATAAAAGTTTAATGCAAATTGCAATTTAATTTTAAAAGAAAAGGGATTGTTATAAAAAAATCTTTTTTGAAGCTGAAATTGATAACACTAAGCCCTTGTGACGAAAATTGGAAATTAGCTATCTGATATACCAAAACCAACTTTTAGTAATATAGTAAATATATTTGTCCCTTTGTGTTGGTAATCCTGCTCTTTAATTTTGTAAGATTAGAACAATAAGAGAGCAGCTATAACATGATTCCGTAGCACATATTAATGTATTGAAAATATTATAAAATACCAAGTTTTTAATGTTGTTACTCAAGTGCATAGTTATCAACCTCCCTCTCACCCTTCGTTCTAATGAACCCCTCTTATTCACTAAACAAATATTTCTCACCGTTTTACAATAGAAGATCATAGCAACACAAAACAAATCAAAACTATTAAAACCAAAGAAAGAAGAAACACACGCGAGAATAGGAAAAATAACAAAACAAAAACTGATAAAGCGGGGGAAAAAAAATAACTTCCATCCTGTACGAACCGCAAGAAGGAACTGGTTCAAAAGCACCAACAAACAGTACCGTGTACACTGAGTAATGTTAAAAGAGTAAAAGAGAGAGATAGAGGAACAGAGAAACTTTCAGACGATGTTAGGGAAGCAGAAAATCCATTAACATATATTACCGCTTTGGACAGTTAGTATTGGGTCATAAACCAAACAAGGAAGCCTGGTTAGAGGGGAGAGTGGAAGGCCTAGTAGGGGAAAAGGTTTTACTTGGAGTCTCCCATTTATATATACGATATTATGATAGGTTTAATATATATTATTTATGTATAACAGATTATTTATATATAAACGTTATTTTTATATAATACATACATTAGAATATCCATAATGTTTAATTTATTATATTTATAAAATTCCGTAATGCCTATACTTTTATTGTATATGATTATAATACATTATGATATTATATGTATGTACAGAAAATATCACAACTAATTACAACATGGATGTAAAAATGTATTAATATAAATAACGTACCTGATAAAAGAATTTATATTAAATAAAAATATGTATATACAGCTAGACATCGCACTATTAGTTTAAAACAAAGATAAAAATGTAAATTTTACATAAAGAAAAATATATATCAGTGGCCTTTACGATCTAAATTAATGATTGTTTTTAGACGGAATAAAATGAGTATTAAAATAGAAATATGGTTTACTGATACTGTAATTCGTTGATAAGGGACTAACAGGCTATTGAAGAGCCACTGTGCTCACATTTATTTTTTAATCCTAAAAATAAGCGGGTTTTTTTTATGCATGGGGTAGTTTGGTAACTTATAAGTTATGCTGGGTATTGTCATTAAAAATTGATGATATCAACTAAATCATTCTGAGATTTCAAGAGTTGTGAAGTAATATTAGAATAACTAAGGTTTGATGATAAAACTACCGATTATATAATTTTTTTTTATAGAGACTTAAAGTACCAGGTAACTAATTTCTCTTGCTTCATAAGAAAATATTTCAAAATAAATATTTTATATATTTGTTATCCATGAAATATTAATCATAGCAAACATTTTAAGCTAAAATAATATACACAAATGAGATAAACATTTGAGAAGTTTTATAAAGCAATAAAATAAAATATAAGTTTTATCCACAATTATAATTTAGATACTTCGAATTAAGTTGGGGATATAAAGATAATGCAATAGTTATAAATACCAATTCCAGTAAAGTTTAAATTTATTAAATTTGATTATTGGACATAGACCCTTAATGTCCTCGAAAAAATATTTTATAAGTGAAATATTCAAGCAACAAACATTAAAGTAAACATGTAAATAAGGAATAAGTTCAAGCGAAACAAATCAAAAGAGGTCCTATTTTTATATGGTCAAATTGCGTGTTTAGCTCTCTTTTTAAATGGATAATAGTTTTTGACCCTATCCCCTATCCCCTATCCTGCAACTCTTCTTCCACTCCCCCCTTCTCCTCTTGCCCATCACGGGGCTAAACACGAAACTCCCACTACTTGTTGAGAGGAAAATCTCACTTACGACTCATTGATACCCCCCTTTCCCCCAGCATCAAAGCGCTTCCTCCCTTTACGACATATCGCTTTACTCTCGGGATATAAAACATTGGCTCTGCAGCTCTACTATACAAGCTGGAAAACATCAGCTGATAAAACCAATATATTAGGATGTAATTAAAGATGTATACATTGACTAATCTAATATTCATTAAACTATACAATCACAGGTATTTGGGTTATACTTATATTACGTGCTTAATACGCTCATGTGCTAGGGATGAACAAGGCTTAATTTAAAGGAAGTGTAACCATATTCGCGTAGAAGTAGAGTGAAAAACCACCCTCAGTACACCCTACCTAGATTTTAACCTAGTCTACCGTCAATGGCAGTCCAATCTATTGCAAGAGGCTAGCTTTTAGTAAACTACCCTTAATATTGCGATATCTAACTCCTAATATTATTCAGTGAAACCCTATGAAAAACCCTAAATACAAAGTTTCATCACAATCTGTAAAAANGGGGTGGTGGGTAAAAAAAACAGTTTTATTTTGTGTGAGGGGGGGGGGGGGATGAATAGATTACATTAATCAAATTCTTGATTTCAAGTGGTTTTTTTTACGATCACGATACCTTCTTTCTCAGAGAGGTCGTGGGAAATTAAAAATATTCACTCTAAAATGGTATGATATAATATGATTTGACATACATGGAAAAATATCTTGTAGTTTTTACCGATTTTTAACAAGTCGGCAAACAATCGCTGATGAACTATAGTTGTACCACCTTAGAAAGAACAATTTAACGAATGAGCATGCAGCAACCAACACCGGTAGGTCCCTCTGTGTTTATTTATTTTTCAGTGGCCAAAAACTATAATAATACCAAAACTACGAAAGACTATGTGTATTAGCAATCAAAAATGGTATGAAAGAAGCCTTAGAACACTTTTAATGGACATGATATAAACATTCTTCTTGTGATGAATTGCCTATAATATGCCTATATTTCATATGATTGATTTTAAAGGAAAAAGTATCGGCACATTTTTAACAAACACTAGTGATGGTATCTTCACTGTTCGAGATTTGAAAACTAGTTGTTTTTTTAATCTGAAAGTGTTGTAATTTTTTTTTTCAACAATAAAATTGGATTGTAGCAGGGATTCTTATTTTACTATGGATAAAAAAAAACACACACACACGTGTGTGAGTGCGCAACATGAAATCGTCACGGATGAACTGAAACAGGTTTTTGAGAGTTTTGACTGCAGATTGTAGACTCTGGAGACGCCCTTACAAGGATTAACTGTTAGAGCAATAAAACCTTGCACTCTTCTTGCTGTTCTCGCTCTCCACCCAAGGGGTGTAAAAGGGGGATTGGAGGGGTGAAAGAGCTATGAAAACCTTTCCTCAGCCGTCATAAAACTTTCTCTTCCTTACATTCAACCGATATGTTTTATCCTATTTTTTCCCCCTTCCAACCTTATTACACTGTGTCTCTCTCATCTTGCTTATTATTGGATAGTTTTTTTTATAAAATCTTTGAATTTTTTTTCTCACCTAAAAAAACTATTCCCACCCTGGAAAAAAAATCCGTTTTAAAATTTATAATTTTTTTTAACAACCTAACATTTCTTTCATTGACGGATTTATAATAGGGTTAATTTATATATTCTTTGGTTAGTTTTTTTTCAGGCTCAGTTGGAATTTTAGTTTTTCATCTCACCTTTTACCCGCATCGGTAAGAACCCGAACTAAACGCCAAGCTTGTAAATAGTCTGGTTTGCAGGTGGTAGTGAGGTTGAGTTTTGAATTCCTACTGTGTGAACTGAGAATGAATTTCCCTAGATTGTTTAACACTTTCTTTACACAAAAATACAGTTATGTCCTTACGCGGAGATACAGTTATGTTTACTCATTCCACCCTCTTGGCATAGCTAAATGTAGATAGCCTATAACATGATTTTGTTTGGAAGAACAGTAGAATAAAATTCAAACATATTTCTTTACGGCCAATATTGTTAATTGATCATATCTATCAACAGTTAAAACTGGAAATAACCCAACTTGGTCTATGAATATATTAAAATTGGTGACCTGGCGGTCTAGGGGTAGGGTGTCAGACTTCTGTGCTGGTGGCCGGGGTTCAATCCTCGGTACCGGCACAGTTTTATCTGATTACCAAACCCTTCCTTCACCTCTGACAAGACATTTTGAGTGTGGGGAATGCCAGGCCTCCACCGTGGTTCGGATTCCACGTTAAACTCTAGGTCCTTCATTTCATCTCACAATCAACCTACCATTTACACATTAGCGTAAGTGCGTATAACCCGAACGGGTAGTAAGACGCGGTGCTAATAATAATAATAATAATAATAATATATTAAAATGGTTCTATTTGGGCCTACTTTAGTAACTAGTTTCTAATGTTCTTCCTACAAAAATCATACTAAAGGTTGATAGTAAGAGGTGGGGCAAAAATCTACTTTGACTTTTAATTTTATAATGTAACTTGAAAAATCATCATCTAAATTTATATTTTCTCATCTATTTAAGTTTTGTAAGACACAAGAGTTCAATCACTGGTGATATACAAAAGTTTGTTTTGTGTAGTTTAGAGTTTCCTCTCGAAGCAAATGTTGGTACGTGTTCTTGTAGTCCCGCTTATTGATATATTTTTCATTGATTATATACAAATTTCTAATTGCCAGTACCTACTAAAATAAAATAAAATGTTGATAGCTTATTATCACTTCACCCCACTTCATTGACCGAACGGTAAACCCCTCACTCTCGTGTTAGACTGGCCTGCTGATGATGGGCAGCTCAAGGTTCGAATCTTGGTTGGGCATACTGGGTGTGGTTAAAAAAAAACCATACTTTTCCACTCTCCCTCCACGTGAATGCGGGTACACTTCCTCTAAATAAAACCTTCCTAATATATTTTAAAGCATGAGCGTAGTTAGTAAATAAGCGTACAACCCGAACGGTATAGTAAAAAGTGGTACAACAAATATTTACTATTGTTTGATAAAAAATACACCATACTTTGTCAATATTTATTATTTTGTGTTTATTGCATCTTACTTACTACCTTTCAAGGTTATTCGCAGTGTATCACGAATGGGGTAAGGATGAGGAACGTGGAATAAAGAGAAATTACACCCACATTTGCGTGAAGGAAGAGTGAGAAGTAATTCAGAAATAAATCCCCTTAAGGCGATTGGCCCTTTTCATTTGGCGTAGAAATGCAGAGCCATGGGAACCAACGGTTATCTTCAAGAATTTTTTATTGTTTTGAAATTTTCTTTTTGGAAACGGCTTGTTTAAGAATAGAAGCATGTTCATTAAGCTATTCTTTTTATATACACACCTCATCTATGATTTTAACAGTGATCAAATATCAATAATTTTGAAAATTTTCAATAGAAAACTGGCGGATGCATAATAAAAAATAAGAAAATGTAATACCTAATAAACATTGATACATTGCCTTAAAAGAGGTGTTGAATATATTACTATAAGAATGTCACTTGTTCTTGAGAAAACTGATATTTCCAAATGTATTATTTTTCTGCTAGACCTGTCTGGTAGCTAGCACCATCTACATTTTCCGTGACCCATCTGTTCTTGTTGGTGTGGAAGGATACTTTGGTCAGTTGTGAAGCCATGCCACCCCTTTCACTCTCCTGCCCACCATCCCACAAAATAGGTTTTAGATCACTCGATGGGGCCAAGGGCCTTAATTCACCTTGCTGAGGATCGAACGCCATTATCCCCGTCACCAGAAAACCAGACAAGACAAAACTAACCCTTTTTCAGATAGTGCGCTGTTGAAGGTGAGTTAACCTGATCGACATTTGTTTTTTAAATTATTTTTAGTAAAACATGAAAGTTGAAAAGGAAGAGTTCACGTGAACAAAATCATTGGAAATGCTTTGGTTGGTTTATAATCTGTAAATCCAGTCCAATTGTCAAATAGAGGACCTTTTTATACAATTAAAAAAATTACTGTTAAAATTCATATTTTTACTAGTTTATTTGTGTTAACTTTTAGGTATTGATAAAATCTAGGTCCACCTATGAAAAATTAACTGTTAGTCAGCTTCCAGTCCCCATTCTCATTATGATCAGAGACTACTATTAAACCCACTAGCAATTAAGGACTCTTTAAGACCTCCTCTGTGGTCTAGTTATCAGAGCTCCTGGATAAAGATCCAGTGGTCCCGAGTTCGATCACCGACGTTCCCAGATTTTCTGTGAAGGCAGTGGGTCTGGAACGGGGTACGCTCAGTACCGTGAGGACAAATGAGGAGTTACTTTAATGGAAAAGTAGGGACTCTGGTTTAGAAAACTGAGCTTAATGGCATGAAAGCTTGTTGTGCTAACCACATTACACCCTATACACGCATAAGTTGGCAATATCTTCGACAAAAGACGACGGTTGGTTGGCAATCATGGTGCGATTGGGAGGGGAGGAGGGGGGGGGGGGTTAAACC
>CABEEJ010001073.1:9043-19432 GCA_901482245.1 Timema douglasi | reverse complement strand
CCCCCCCCCCTTTACACAATTTTAAAATAAAGGCTATACATTTTCTGGAGCAGCACCCCCACTAATTTTAGCTACGAGCTTCCACTGCGAAAGTGAGAAAGGCTTCGATAGTTTTATCGGAACATGCACCGAGAACTTTAGATACAGGTATTAACATATTAGGCCTACATATCAAGATTATAATAGGGTTTAATGCAATTTGTAAAGTGTTATGTTTCGTATCTTATGATTTAGAACCATTAAATTTTGCGTAGTCAAGTTTCCTTTGAAACTATTTGAAATAACTTCTTCTTTGCAAAAAAGTATTATAATTTTTATTAATTGGTTCTTAGACGGTTGTCAAAATGATATGTTATAATTAGAGCATATATCCAAGTAGCCTATATGAACTATTATTTGCTATTTATATATATATCTCGGCTTTTGATGTTGGTACCCTATGAATAGGAACATATAGGTCTATACCAAATTTCTAATATAGGCCTTTATGATTAAAAAGGTTTTATTTGTTTTTTATTATGATTTAACACATTTACAAAGTCGATAGTTATGGTTCAAAATAACGTAGCTAGAATTTGTAAATTATTATATATCAATTATTAAATGGTTCTTCTGTTTCTCACACTCAATTAATTAGTGATTAAACAAAAAGTTGATGTTTTTGGTGTCTGTTAATTTCCATTTTAAAGATATTTCTGATTAAAATGAATTCTGTGCACTTGATGGATCACATTATGGAGTAGCTTATAACTTATAAGATAGGGCCATAGGGTAATTTGAAAAGGTAAGACTGCTATTTGACCAGATAAAAGCAGTGTAATTTACAAAAACAAAAATGTTTATTAAAACTACGTATCTTTATATTACTGTCAAATAATGTTATTTATCAGTACCAACATTTAATGTCTTATTTACAATCAAAATATAGTTTATAGAATAAACGCCATATTGATTTTATTAACTCTTAGTTTTTTATTTATATTTACTTGATCAAATAAAATAAGCAAGAACTTGGTTCTATAAATTAATATTTTGAAAATAAAAATTACTTTCTTAACGTTTACATTTTTAACAAACACTATTCGTTTTAAATGAGTAGGATCTATGACTAAGAGATAAATTAAATCTAATTCTATTAGAGACTTTTAATTTAATTTACGCAAATTTTTATAAATGAGGTCTCAAAAATAAAATATTTATGAATTATCTAACTGTTATCATTTTAAAACACATTATGTTCTCCAGATTGTAGCTAGGAAAAATTGTAACACTAGAGATTAAAGATAAAAAAAACCCAGATATACTCAAAGCCAATATGGCGGAAGATCTAACTCTCCCACATTATCTAACATGAAACGAAGCTTGTGTTGCATCGACTTTTATTATTTCACTAAAGTACATGTACGGCACCTACTAGCTTCAAAGATAACTTGCAATATTAGTTTGATTAAGTTCAGGATTTACTCGCAGGTAGCAGCACCTCTCACAAATAAATTGATGGTGGTGTGGTCGATGGATGACGCATTGTTCTAATTAGAGAAAACTATAGATAATCGTGATTTTTTGTTTGGATCATTAAAACACTGACAAACCAAGATAAGAAAACACATTTTTATAGCCTCAAGATAAATAATTGAAAAAATAAAAGTTTATTAAATTCTCCAAGATTTATAGTATGATACCTATTGAAACGAATGTGAAATTATCAAATACAGTAAAATACACTAGAATCTAATTCAACTTATTTTCGTTTCTAGATCATTGTAACCATATAGTCTGTTTCCTTTTTTTAGCTCTGAAATAGGAGTATTGATGAAATTATATATGTTAAAATGAGTTAGAGATTTTTAAAGCAATATAGTTTAGATGGTAAAAAAAAAAAAGATGAAAAATGATAGTTAAATCGATTAGTTATCGGGATAGTATCTCTAATTTTATTCGTACATAATCGGTATATCTGATGTTTCAAAGGGTTTAAGGGAAATTATTCACCTTTACATTTGTTTTGAATTAAATACTTCTCTCGTCATCCTACTAAAAAATGAAAATTTATTTGTTTTGATAATCAAATACGCAAGTCTATTCATTTTCGTGGTTATAAATTAAAGTAAAGAAAAAACAAACTATTTAATTTTTCATGCAGTGTGTATTCTATTAAGCATTATAATTTTATTTTAATGGTTCATCTAAGTTTTGCTCGATAGTCTATTCGGCCCCTATTGTATCCAAAACTTGCCTCCTCCCCTAATCCCACCCACTGTCAATCATGTCCCCCTCTCCAAGCCAGTAACAAACCCACGTACTTTGTTGTATGATGGCCGCGGTTGGCTCAGCGCTGCGAGCGCATTCTTTCGAATAGTCTTGAACTAAGTATAGCCTGACACCTATGAGTCAACTACGAAACACTTTGAAGGAAGGAAGTGTTGAACTTTCCCACAAGTTGAGCCATAACGCCACTGAATTTATTTAGGATGATCGTAAAATTAAATAGATGGATCAAAAACTGTATAGTTGGCAAGGAATGAAAATCTAAATTTAAAAGCTTTCTTTTAAAAATCTTTTGTTTATTTATATAAATACTAATAATGTAGAGTAAATAATAGAATACCTCAAGGAACCTTAGATAATTAATTGATTATGAAAATGGTTTGCTTGGTTCGTGTTTTACCGACCGCTCAAACGATCATCTAAGGAAACAGCTGATGCTTAGTGTAACCTTAAGAAAAGCTCGTAAATAAAATAGAAAGCTACTGAGTACTTAAAAATTAACCAACATGCTCAATTGGGTTCAAACCATAGTTTTTCGATCAAGATTTAGAAGGGAAATCAACTTTGGTTAAAACTTACTCCTTCTTTAGAAATGTCATTGAAACTTTAACAACTAATTTATTAAATGGTTTATTTTAAGAGTATGCACAAGACAAATTGGTTCGTTATTTTATTTTACATAATAAATAATTTTTAACTAATTAGTATTTAACTTTTAAAAGAACCACAGTTTGAATATGCATTTTAAAATAAATTAGACAAGATTTGAGTACAAAAATGTTTTTTTTTTTTACTCTGTCTCGACACCTCGGAAGGAAAATTTTGTGATCGTCAAAAAGATTTAACTTGAGATTTTGCTAACTGTCGACCTTTCATGAATCCTCCCTCCTCCCCCCAAAACAAAAGTGATTTACATGATACCGCCTGTTTGTCTTTACCTCGGACTAGAGCCGAAATTATTTAACAGATTGGGCTAAAACTTGGTATCTGGGGTGTTCATAAGGTCCCCACGAGGGTTTTTAGCATTAAATGTCTAGCCATAATTTTAAGGGTAAGCTTACTGAAGGGAAAAAACATTAAACAAAATATTTTCTTGAAATTTGCTCTAACAATTTTGATTACATTTTATATCTAGGCATTGTTTATTATTACAAATAAAACGTAAGTTCTCATTTTATCATGAAAATAACTTTGAGAGTATTTACTTGAGGGAAATTTTCCCATTTTCATCTTTTCTCCGCAAATATTTAAGATACGAAATTATTTATTATTGTAAAGTTTTAGTACTATTAAAGATACAAATCTCTTGCTTGAAATATATTTTCATAAAACCAATAGTTTATTAGCCATAATCATATAAATATACCAATACTTTTTAATTTAGGTCTTTGAAAATGCATTTGATTCTTATGCTCTTTGGTGGACAAGGATGTTCCTCTTTCCTCAATATATATGTAACAGTGTAACTAGTTGCTAATGCCATAGAGTAAGTAGCAGTGTGTATTATTTCATTTATAATCTTTGGTGTAGTTTTTCTATAAAAATGTATAACCTATTATTTATTTAGTTTCACAAATCTTAAAGAGTTTTTAGTAAATCTATAATTACAAGAAAATCTGTAGAAAGACTGTTTGGTGCAATGTACCATTACTTTTTAAATCGCGTTTTCGTGATTCGTATATTATGTAATAATTACGTGAATGATTCTGAAGGTTTAATTTAGAGAAAGAGTACCTACATATGTGTGGAAATAAATTAAATATATTTAGGAAACCATGATACTAACCCTGATATCCCCATCATTGGCAGACCAGTCTACTGGGGGAGTGATGAAATAAGACACGGTCAAACTCGTTTGATTATAAGGGCCGCATTGAACATTAAAAATACTGAGGTGGTTTGCATTAAAAAACTATTGTTATTATCTTAGTTGGAAAGAATTCCAACTTTGTATTTCATTATTTGACCTACAAAAAGAAAAACCTAGGCCCTATATATGAAATAACCTTTAATATGTTACCAAAAACTTGAAACCTTTTATTTGCAACAATGGTGTCGCTTTCCTAATAGATGACAATATATATATATATATATACACCGAAGTGGGTTGATAACAATTATTCTTTCACATGAAATGAAACTTAAACCAGGAGAAACCTCGACTTAGGGTACAATTGATCAACCATTTTGATGTCTAGTGATAACCTGTTTTAAAAAAATGAAATTAACTTTGGTTAAATAAATGTGTTTTAGTCATCGTCCAGAAGAATCCAATGTTTAATTTTATCCAAAATAACTATCTATAAATTATACGTTTAAAATGATTCTTGTAGCTCAAATTGTTTTAAGGTAGGGTAATTTTGATTGTTATTTGGACCCCGCAATTTTGTAGTATTTAAGTGACAATACACCATTTGAATTATATATTTATTATCTGATCGGGTCATGTGAACCATTTTATTTTTTTATTCTTTTATCTGTTCGGGTCTTATGTAGTTTCACCATATATATTGACAAAAGTATGTTTTGGATCGTAACATGTAAGCTCTCTTTATGTATGGAATTCCAAGGCCTTACTTTTAATAAGGGAATTTTTCTATAAAAATTGATTTTTTTTAGAGTAATTTTGAATGTTTTTTTTAGGTGTCTAGCAATTTTCTAGTATTTGAGTGCACGTGACACCATTTGAATCTAAAATTTTATCCTATCGGTTATTTGTTAACTTTATATGTATGTTAAATCGAGCCATTCCTTTATCATATACGATGACTACAGAAGATCTAGGGACAGCTACATTTTTATCCGATACAGACATGTTAACTCTCTAAGTAGGTATTTCCGATACCTTACTTTTATTAATGGAATTTTTATATGAAAAATCGATATTTTTAGAGTTTATTTGTATGGTGGATAGCAATTTTGTAGTATTGAATTGCAAGCGATACCATTTCAATTTTTTATTTTTTTTATCTGATAAAGAACAAGTGAACATTTTTTTATACATTATCAAGTCCACGCCCTTTATTTATCACATATGTTGACTACATAAGAGCCATTGACAGCTTTTATTCCCTATCGTAGCATGTAAACTCTCTTTAAATAGGTAATTACTAGGCCTTCCTATTACTTAGGTAATTGTTGTATGAAAGATACATATTTCTACAATTATTTCGAATATTTATTTGGTGTGTTTTATTTCGTGGTATTGAAGTTTACGAGAGACCATTTAAATCTACAATTTTATCTTATCGGGTCTTGTAAACATTTTTATGTACGTTAATTAGAGCCCTTCCTTTTACTATTTATGTTGACTACAGAAAATCAAGGGCCAGTTAAAATGTTTATCTGATCATAACATATAGACCCTTTTTAAATAATTAATTCCAATGCATTCGTTTATTAAATCAATTTTTGTATGAAAAATTGATATTTTTAGTTATTTTGAATATTTGTGCGGTGGTAAGAAATTTTGTAATATTGAAGTGCAAGATATACCCTTTAAATTTTATATTTTTATATATCTGATCAGAAACAAGTGAACTTTTATTATTTAATCAAGTGTCACCCCCTTCTTTTACCACATATGTTTAATACGTAAGAGACAGTGACAGCTAAAGTTTTATCTGATCCTAACATGTAAACTCTCTTTAAGTAGGTGATTCCAAGACCTTCTAATTACTCAGGGATTTTTTTAATGAAAAATTGATATTCTTACAGTTATTTTGAATGATGGTGAGGTGTCTAGCAATTTTTTAGTATTGGAGTACACGAGACACCATTTAAATCTACAATTTTATCTGATCGGGTCTTGTGAACATTTTTATGTAGGTTAAATCTCGTCCTCCCTGTTACCATGCATGTTGATTACATAAGAGCCAGTTACAGCTAAATTTTATTTCAATCTTAGCCTGTAAAGTCTCTTTAAATGGGTAATTCCAAGGCATTTCTATTACTTAGAGAATTTGTATTGGAAAGATCGATATTTTTACAGTTATTTTGAATGTTTTTAAGGCTTATAGCAATATGGTAGTATTGAAGTGCAAGAGACACCATTTAAATTTTATATTTTCTGTATCAAGAACAAATAAATTTTTTATTATCTAATCAATTACGAGCTCTTTCTTTTACCATATATTTTGACTAAGTAAGAGACAGGTACAGCTAAGGTTTTAACCTATCGTAACATTGAAACTCTCTTTAATTAGGTAATTCCAAGACCTTCCATTTATTAAGGGAATTTTTGTATGAAAAATAGATATTTTTAGAGTTATTTTGAATGTTTGTAAGCTATATAGCAATTTTGAGGTATTTAAGTGTACTAGAAACCATTTAAATTTTCTAATTTTTATCTGAATGGGTCTTGTGAACTTGTTCATGTAGGCCTACCTAATTCCAAGCCCTTCCTTTTAACATATATATTGACTACGAGTGCCAATGACAGCCAAAGTTTTTATCTGATCGTAAGATGTATACCCTCTTTAAGTAGGTAATTCCACGGCCTTCCTTTAATTAAGGGCTTTTTTTTTTGTGAAAAGTTGAATTCTAGAATTATTTTGAATTTTTGTGTGGTACTGACTACAAGAAGAGCCATTGACATTTATATTTTCTATCCATCTTTATATGTAAACTCTCTTTAAGTAAGTGATTTCGAGCCCTTCCTTTTACTTATGATATTTTTATACGAAATATTGATGTTTTTGTGTTCTTTTTATTGTTTTTTTGGGTGTTTCTGGAAAAGTTGTACTATCGAGTGCCAATATACCATTAGATTTTTTTTAAATTTATTATCTGATCGTGTCATGTAATTTCTCTTTATGAAGGTATTGTCGAGCTCTTTCTTTTACCTGAGGTAGTTTTATATGAAATGTCGAAATTTTTAGAGCTATTTTGATTTTTCTCTCTAGAAATTTGGTAGTATGTAACTGCAAGAGAGACACTTTATATTTTCTATTCTGTATCTGATCGGGTCATGCGAAAGGTTTTATGTAAGTAAGTCCGATAACTTTCTTTTAACATGTAAGCTTACGATAACAGAGCCAATGAAAGCTATATTTATATTCCGATCGTTACATATAAACCTTTTGTAAGTAGGTAATTCCAAGACTTTTCTGTTACTTAGGAGCTATATACGAAAAATTGATATTTTTGGAATTATTTTATTCTTTCTTAGGTGTCCCTAGTACTGGATACTTTTTGAATTTTATATTTATCTTCTTATAATGTTATGTGAACTAGTTTTGTAATTTATAACATGACAAACTAAAAAGACTGGCCCCAAGCACATTCAGGATAGACGCATGTGACTGACCAAATCTTTAACCAATGAGAAAAACATGCCCATCATCTGTACACTGTAGTCTTAGATACTACAGTAGCACCATGGTTTCTTTGGTGCTGACTGACAGCTCACAGCTGACTTCTGACAGTCAACATTTAGATATATACCTAAATTTTGACTGTCAGAAGTGACAGCTGCTAAACACATGTTTTTGCAGATCATATGGTTCAGCGTAGGGATTCATTATTTGGTCTGGTAGCTTTTCAAAGCCGTCAGCTTTCAGCTGTGAGCTGTCAGTCAGCACCAAAGAAGTCATGGGGCTACTGTAGAATGTATAGCCCATCTACTGTAGGAGTGGAGGTGACAGCAGAGGGAAGATTCATTTAGTTTTGTTCTTGGCATTGTAAGGTGTTGACTCTCTTTTTATTTTCGTTATCAAAGCCATATAGTGATTTATAATTTTATTTGTTGCTGTAGAGCTTTTCTGTAACTTCTTTTTATTTAAAGTAAAATACTATGTAAATCAAATAGTGAAAAAAAGGTTTTCATTAAGGAGTGACAAATTAGTTTACCATTTTTTTTCAAGAAATTTTGTGCTAAATTTATTATTTCTCTCTGCATTCCTAGCTTAGAAGCAAACACAAATATAAACATTTTTATCTTGTTTAGTAGGGATGCATATTATTTAAAAACTATTAATTTTACATTAAATAAGGTATGTAAAAGTTTATAAGAGCTAGTTTTTTTAACGTATTGTACTTTCAACAACATAACTGCTTGTGCACATTTTACGAGTCCCAATAGATTAATCGTTGTACAACCCGAGCGGTTAGTAATATACGGTGATAAAAAAAATTAGTTAAAAAATTGAATAATCTTTTTTTTCACTGAAGCTTAATTATCCGACCAAGATTATAGTGTCGGTATAAGGAAGTTGGTAATTAGAGGAAATGTACCTGCATTTGAGTATAGGGAAAGTGGGAAACAATTTAGAAGAAACCACCAGCAGTATGTTACACATAAGCGGGATTCAAATCCCGACCTCCTTGTCATTTTCAAATGAGTTTATACGAACTTTACCTTCCTTCACCTCTGACAAGACATCTTGTGAATGTGTGGAATGCCAGGCCTCCACCTGTGGTTCGGATTCCACGTTAAACTGTAGGTCCTCCATTTCATCTCACAATCACCCTACCATTACACATTAGCGTAAGAACGTATAATACGAACGGGTAGTAAGACGCGGTGCTAATAATAATAATAATAATAATAGTAATAATAATATACGAACTTTACATTTAATTCACGTGCTACCAATGTGAGTGATAATATTTAAGTCAATATAATAAAACGTGTTAAATAAATACATAAAATACTTATATTAATATTATAATCTAGCTAAAGCAGTTGCGTGACGTGCTAAGGCCCCTGGACTTGAAAATTTCTCCCTGCACCCTTCTGCCCCACTTTTTATCCAATTTCTTTGTGAGCGCCCACCCGAAAACCTTGCACAGAAAAATATTTCCTCTGGTGTAAATGGAGTTTGTCAGTCAAAGCCCCACGCCACATTATACTAGCGAGCTGAATGCCTAATGTTATTGATTTATTGATCGGTTTTTGAAGGTTTAGAAAATTTCTTCTATTTTTTTTCCCTCCCCTCCTCTTTTTCAAACACGCGTTCTACGATTATCAAATAAAAAAAAGTAAAAGAAAAACCCAAGAAAATAAATAGTGAAAGAATTGAATAAAGCACTTTCCATTTGCATAGCCTGTCGACGTATGAAGCGTGTTCAAAGTTAAACCAACATAGTTTTTGTTTTAAATTATTTACCAAAATAAAATAAAAATTTTAGCTCCCTCGGTATTAGTTTTGTTGAACTTATTTCTATGTATTTGTCTGTTAGACACTACTTTCGTCCATTATTAATTGAATATTCAACTAATTTGTGTTAGTTTCATTTTTGGTTTCTAAATAAGTTAAGATTTCTTGCAATATTATTTTCCAGTGAAGTTAAAATCAATCATTAAACCCTTTTTCAGAACATATTAAATAGTCCTGATTGAACTAAATAGTGATATAGCTTTTATTTTATTTAATAAAAATGTTAGTTTTCAAACAATATAAATAGTTTAGTAAGGTTATATAATTTAATTTTTCACTTTAGAGCTATTAATTTGATATTAATACAAGCTTAGATAAAGACCATTGTAATTCTAATAAATATCCAAAATATAAATGTGTACCTCTCTACCAAATAAAGTTATCTCTAAATAGATAAACTTGAAATTAGTCACAATAGTTAATTTTTTTTGGAAAATAACTCTGCATTTAAGACTAAATTCAAACTATCTTTTTTTAGTTTTCAAATTATCAATCATAGATCATATAGATTAAAGTACATTTTTAAACAAACTTATGTTTATATAGACAATCATCGTGAGTGTTTATGCTTTCGTTTAAAAACTACCCCTTAAGGGCACAGGATTATTGAGGGAAAATTACCCTATACCGTTGTTATTTATAGTAGGAATAGCTGTTCTGAATTTTTAAAACTACTAATATTCAATTCTTACAAATGTATAGATATATAAATAAATGATAAACCTGTTCCTATATAATCAAGAACCTTTAATTTTAAGTTTTACAGTCTAAATTTATTTTATTAAAATATCAACTTAGCTCATTTTAATTATAATTCACGAGAAATGCCAAAAGCTCTGACTTAAAAAATAGTTAGAAACACAGATAACTAGCATCTCTCAAACAAATAGAGTATAATTTTAATAGTATCATAATTCACACACACACACACACACACACACACACACACACACACACACAC
>CABEEJ010001072.1:158833-184487 GCA_901482245.1 Timema douglasi | reverse complement strand
GCTCACGATGTGCGAGTCACTCGTTCACAGCTCTTATTCAAGAGTCGTTCACTTTGAACGACTCGCTCACGAACGACCCATCACTAATCGAAACCAAGTAATTAAACTAAAATAGGAAAGCTAAATTTATCAAAAAAGTTTAGTAATAGATATTTATTAAATCGATTGAAAAGTGTAAACATTCATAGATCATCCCTTTACAAATAGTACAAATCACAGATCATACTCCAGAATGCAGATGTTTGGCTCGAGTGGTCACGTTAAGTTACGTAAATCGTGATCACACATCTGTTTTCTTAAGTTAACGTTAATTTGATCGTGATCCCAGCATTACGAAGAAACAGCTATAGCGTGACTGTTTGATCAATGTTTATTTGAAGTGTGTTTTTATCTATTGTGTTTTGCTTAACATTTTGAAAGAACGATTTTATTATATGATTGCACTCCAGTAAACTACCCTTAATTTAAGGGTAAGCTAGCTAATTCCGAAAACTACTCAGGGAAACATTATGAAAACCCTACATACCGAGTTTTAGCCCGACCGGCAACGTGATTTTGGCTCTAGGCCGAGATAGATAGACAGACAGACAGACAGACAACATCGCGAAAACTACTTTTTCAGTTTCAGGAGGTTATGAAACGTCGACATTTATCAAAATATCGAGTTTTTTTTCCCCTATTACAATAATTCTTTCTTAGAGGGGTCGATAGAAAGTAAATATGGAAGCAAGAATGCATGGGTTTGATTGATGTTGGTTACAAAAATATGTTGTATACTTAGTTTTGAATAACCAGATGTTCAAAATTGGTTGTTAAATAACAACATTACACCCCATCCAGAGGAAGTAAGATTGTCAAAAAATCTAAGGCTTGCTTTTAGAACTCTTGAGTGTTCATAATGCATATTACGAAATCAATGAAAATGTAACTTTTTTTGTTTACTCTATAAAATAATATGTCTTGTAATTCGTAGCTATAAATAAATGAGTAAACTATAATTTAACAACAAAGAGTATATTTTAAATATTTATGCTATACAAATGTAAAAAAATAATTGTATATGTAAGAATAAACACCTTAAACTATTTTATAATGTTGAAAGTATTAATAATAATAATTATTATTATTAACTAAAATGGATCTAAATAGCATAGTATGTCTATACACAAATGTTAAAAAACAAAGTTACACAATATTGAAATTATAATTATTATAATTTCAATATTATGTAACTTTTTGTTTTTTTATCATGTGTGTGTATACACTTAAATTATTTATTTTAATTTTAATTAACCAAGGTAATTTTTTAAGACTAAGCAACCTGTATACTACTCCCATTAGAGAACCACGCAGTTATCTGAAACAAATTTGCAAATAAATATATATATATTTATAAAATCAATTTTTTTGAATAAGATTAATGATTTAAAAGGGCCAAGGTAACTAGTTGCATACAAACTATGTTTCACTGATGCATTTTGACAGCTAGGATAAATTAATAATGCTATTAATAGTAGTGGTAGTAGTATTAGTTGCTCGGAGATAAGCTGTGCCCCTGGTTCCCTGGAGTAGAATTTTGTTTCAGGCTAACCCCTATTTTTTCCCTTTTTTTTTCTTCTCCACCGAAAACCCTTGATTCTAGCTATATCCCCGATTTATCGAAACAAAAACTGTTGTTTTTTTCCCTCCGTTTATATTCAAATATTCCTCCCCCTTATTCAGGCGAACCTTGATTTTGAAAAGACTCCCTGATAGACAAAACTTGGCCTGTAAAGCTTTGTTCCTTCATATTCATTTAAAACCTTTCTTCTCACACCCACAACCATGACTTTGAATCATATCTTCTTTTTTTGTCCGAAAACATGTATATTTGGCTTTGTTTGTATTTAACCCCTACCACCCGTTCTTTGATGAGCTTCACTTGTAACTTGAATTACATCTATTAGTATCTTTAATTGTCTTTTCCGTCAACTTCTGCGCTTGACAATGCGTTTACACTGAATTGTATGGGAATGAATTGATTAATTACGTTAAATGTAAATGTATATTATTTATTCACAAGTTTATGATGCAATAACTATGATCCAAGCTGTATTATTGATCTTATGGTCTAAGGCCTTAGACTCACCCGTTCCTTGATCACCTGTGACAGAGATTTTCAGGCTTGAATCCATGTTGGGTACCCTAGAGTAATTTTTACATGATTTTTTTTTTTTACTACGGTCTTTACATCCTTTCTCCCCGCCAGTGTGAATATACTTACTCCAAAATATCTTTACCGCCACTACCCCTTTGGTTTAAACTTTCAAAAACCCTCTTGTTAATGTTTTAATTATGAATATATATATATATATATATATATATATAGGTCATAGCTTATGCAAGAATAGATGAAAATCACAATTCTTATACAACAACACTGTGCTGGCGGCCGGGGTTCAATCCTCGGTCCCGGCACAGATTTATCTGATTACCAAACCCTTCCTTCACCTCTAATAAGTACATCTTGTGAATGTGGGGAATGCCAGTCCTCCACCATGGTTCGGATTCCACGTTAAACTGTAGGTCCTTCATTTCATCTCACAATTACCCTACCATTACACATTAGCGCAAGTGCGTATAACCCGAACGGGTAGTAAGATGCGGTGCTAATAATAATAATATACAACACTCATCATGTATGCTATATTTTATTTCAACTCAACAAGTAAATCGTTCCACTGCTACCAATCTAAAATAAAAGCTTCAATTCAGTATGTTTTATAAATAACTCATAAATAAATCAACCAGAAAGTATTTCATTGTCGTGAATAAGTTACCGTAATGGGTAATCGCAGTATTCTATGAACCTAATAAATTCCTCTAACTGGTTTGAGAATAAAATATTATGTATAATGTTATTGTATCCAGTAGTACATTGAGGCGAAGTTGAAACCTGGAGGAAGCTTAAGCTTAAGCTTAGTGAGAACTTTTGGGTCTGACCAAATTCACACCGAGAGAAATAGAAAGTGTTGGGAACACCGGGTGGATTTAAACCCAACTTTGAGACTAGCTCCACATTTCTGGAACTTTCTTTCAGGTTACTTTATTCTTCCTTTGATTCTTTTTTTTCGTGGATTTTGTGGTGGCAAGAGATTGTCATCTTCTCTAAAAATATATAGATTTTTTTTTAAATAGCCTTTAAACTCTTTAGTTCGATATATATAAGGAAGATTATTTGAGAATATTTCTAGAATAATTCAGTGATACTTACGTAAACAACTTTTTTTTTCTTTGATTCTTCAGAACAGTTTTGCACGTTTGGTAAGAACAATATTGGACTGAATTGGGTTGAGTACTTACTGATGGAACGTCGTGTTCTCCAGATGAAAAGCGTCAAGGTAGACCTATGTATGGCCCGTTAACATAAAACACGATGACTCTCTCTAAGGCTGTTGATAACTTGCACAAACTTGAAGTTCATTTTATGTCAGGTAAGGAAGGAAAACATTGTTGAATTTTTAGTTGGTTTTTTTTTTAAAACTTTTCACTACCCGTCTTCTATTTCAAATCGCTTAAGGGGAGTAAAATGAGAGAATAAAAGAAAATAATATACTTTTCGTTTCGTCTCTTTATATTCGTTTGAATAAAAAAAAAAGATGAAATAAATAAAGTCGTACTTTCTGCCCTCGAGCCAAGAAAATCAATTCTAGGAGCCCGTCCCTTGAGGAATCACGGATTCAAAACATGGACGCTATTTTTTTTTATTGTTGTTGAAAAGTAGATGAATGAAATAGAAGGGGTGTTTGTGTTGAGCTATCCCTTTGTTTTTTTTTATTGCTGACATAGTGGTTTCTGGTCAACCGACATAAATATCCGCATACAGTCCTATCTTATTGAGTAAATTGTCGTTCCTATTACGAAACGCGTTTGATATTATGGGTGATGTTTGAATTAATTTAAAGCACCAAGTATCAATTCTACAAACTCCTCATATTTATAGACTGACTCTACAGTAAATCCTCATATATGCGCAGAGGAACCTCGTTTATCCGGCCCCCGTTGATATGGATTTCCGATCTATCCGGATTTATATTTCGCAATAATTATACAATTTTTATAACACATTTTTATGGTACGAATAATTGATATATTATTATTTAAAAAAACTCATTTCAAATACACTAATTATTTACGATACCACTCGCCTCGGTGGCGTAGTTGGCTAACGCGCTTGTCGTGTTGAGCTCGACTGCTGAGGACGGGGAGATCGAGGTTCGAATCTCGGTCGGGTGAACTGGTGGTGGTTTTTCCTAAATGGTTTTCCACTCTCCCTCCACGCAAATGCTGGTTCACTTCCTCTAATTTAACCTTCCCAATTCCTAATCCATTAGAGTAGTTAGTACTTAAAGCGTACAACCCGAACGGGTAGTAAGACGCGGTGCTAAATATTATATTATTAATTACGATACCCTAGTCACAGGGTGCTTACTGTACTGTACTGAACTTAAACTGTTGCAATCAGTGGTACAGTAGGCCTACTGTATTTATTACTGCATAGTATTCTGTAACTTGTTCGAAGTGGCTGTCATATGTTTCAAGTGTTTTATAACATGTTATTGTGAGAATAAATAGTGAGTTGTAGTAATATAATATATTGTTGTAGTGTATATTACTTCAAATATTCGGATTATCCGGATTTTCATTTCATACGAATGATACCCCGTCCCAGTTAAGCCGGATAAACGAGTTTTCACTGGACGTATTAAACGTACGCGCCATATAAATCAAGAAATCGATTCCACAGTAACAGATTGTTCTGTCCAAAAAGTATCAACTTACAGAGCGTGGTCTGTATTTGAAACGTCTTTGTGGTCGGGTGGTCAAAGATACTGGCTACAGACTCAGTGGTCCTGGGTTCGATCCCCTGCACTTTCAGATTGTTTGTGAAGCAGTGGGTCTGGAACGGGGCCAACCTAGTCTCGCGAGGGAAAATGAGGAGCTACTTGAATGATAAAGTAGTGTCTTCGGTCTATAAAACTGAGATTAACGGATTCGTTGTGTTGACAACATAACATCCTCTAGCCGCAGAAGTTGGCACTATTCTCGCCACCAGATGGCGACCGCTCTCTTGGTACCTACATGTGTTGATTGCGGTCTGGTGACATGGGAGGGTTTTTTTAACACTCCTAGTAGGGGAATCGCCTTCGGAGAGCCAATCAGAGGCAAGCATAGATCTGCGTGTTAAAATGAAAGCCTCAATGTTAGTTAAGGAAACTTTATTTATCTTAAAACGTTAGACAAGACATTAAAATATGATCTTATTGATTGTGTTTATGGAATTTATGGAGATGTTTTATCTCAAAAATTGTGTATGAAAAAGGTTTAAAGTTATAAGTACCTACATTGAGCTTACGCAGTATGTAAATTATACCTTTATTCTTGAACTGGACACTCCAACAATTGGCTTGAATAAATACACCTACATACATACATACATACATACATACATACATACATACATACATACATACATACATACATACATACATACATATACATATACATACACACACATGTGCACATATACACATACATACATACATACATACATACACATACACATGTGCACATATACACATACATACAAGAGGCTCTTAATCCAACAAAGTCTCCTGTTTTATTTGTTTGGTCAAAAACAGCCTATAATGAATTTTTGTCTTTAATAGAATAGCTCCGATATATACAGATTATTCTATCTTATTCTTTTAAACATGCTGCCCTGATGCGGTTTATAAAATAACTATCTCTGGTATTAAAGTTACACTGATTGGCAATAGAGTGTGTGAGTATTCATAAAATGACAATCGTAAAATAAGCTTCTTTATTTACGCAAGTGCTGCCTGGTGGCAGTTTTGTGAATATTGTTCTACACATACATTTATTCTTTTAGATTTTACTCATTTGATACAAAATTATTTAAAAAATAAACTTTCTAAAATATTACATATAATATAAACCCTTTTATATGCAGACATTCTGTTTTATTAATGTATACATAAGATAAATGATTGTTTGTCCCTCGTAATTTTTTTTCAAGTATCTTGTGACGTCATTGCTATCTGGATGAAGAACTTGAGGATAAGAAAAGGAAGGTCTGTAATTTCGTTTATTTCATACGTAAATGTGTGTGTCCTATCATAAACAGAGCTAGTATTGCGCGACTCTATCTGTGTAGTGTATGTGTGTTGAGTATTATTTTTGGCTGTGAATCGCTCCTGTCTGCTTTCATTTGCAAATGACATGCGCCCATCTCAGTGAATATTATTATTTTGGTAGATCTTTGCACATCTTAAGCAATATTTCACAAGGTAGGAATACTCTTTTATAATAACTATAACAAATTGAAGATGAATTACATTTGTCTGAGTTTTACTTTTTGCGTCGGCATTTTGCTTAGTTTCATTTGATGTGATGATAACTCTATTTTTGGGGAATATGTCTTAGTCAACATTTTTTGTTTGTATCGAGCCTAGTGTACATACTCGGCAATCCCTAATAAGGTAATGCATATAACCGGAATTGTTATAAGACGCAATCGGGAAAAAAGTGTTTAATATATAATGCAATAGTTAAAATGAATTACTAAACGGCCTTCGCTTATCTACTGTACGCTATTATGTTTTGGTAAGGTCCAACCTTGTATATTGCAAGAAAGAGTAAATTGATTTTGCTTAGTCTAGCCCCATATCTAACAGGATTTAATGTTTTTTATGGGCTAACTTAGTCTAAACATTTTTCAACACTTTACAAGGCGTTAAAATTGTCAAGGCACACCGTAAATTTTTTTAAAAAACAATTTTATCATGGGAAAAAAAAGTGACAAGACAGTGTTTAAATTAGGTAGACCACAAGTTTTAATAATTGTACTATTGTTAAAAATCATGTTGAACTTACGTTGATCATGGATCTAAAAAGATGTATTTTTACTCAAAAATTTTTCTCTTTTTTTTTATTTTACCCCAAACTCCCGCAGCAAACCTGCAGACCCTTCGCGGCACACCAGTTGTAAAATGATGGTAACCTCACATCTTGCAGGATTTAACAAAATAAACCTACCTTTACAGTGATAATTTGACAAATTAGCCCAGATATTACCTAAGTTAATTTATGAAAATCGTATTCTGGTACATAAATTAAATTAATAAATCCTAGATAAGGTAGGTTATAGAACTAAATAATAGATACTCTAGGCTAGAACTGAATAAGAGTTTCAACATGATTTCCTTACCACTTTGTTTGATTAGGCCTACATACCTGTTTACCATTGGATGAATATAATAATTTTTAGCACCACGTCTTACTACCCGTTCGGGTTATACGCTTTTAAGTACTAATTACACTAATGGATTAGGAATTGGGAAGGTTGAATTAGGGGAAGTGAAGCCGAATTTGCGTGGAGGGAGAGTGGAAAACCATTTAGGGAAAACCACCCACAGTTCACTCGACCGAGATTCAAACCTCGATATCCCTGTCCTCAGCAGTCAAGCTCAACACAACTAGCACGTTAGACAACTACGCCACCGAGGCGGGTGGATGAACGAATCCTGGGACATTTAAAATTTAATCAAAATAAAAAGTAGTTTTCATTATTGATGCCACTGGCAAATGCCAATTTGTTTCGTCACGTGTCTATTATTTCCTAAACAATAACACCTTTTTTGAATACAATTTTGTAATTTTTTTTTTTTTGCAATTTTGATACCAAGTTATCCCAACTGGTTCACAAGTTTATAAAATTATTTTTATTAATTAGGCCCCTACTTAAAATTTTTATATTAAGTCAAGGTATTCATAATTGTATTCAAGATACTTTTTGAGATGCTAACAAATCTCTCAAATTCTATAGGATAGCAACAATCTAGGGTTTGAATGTTTCACCTTTACTAATTAGATTAATGTATTAGTGGTGTAGATTAAATTCAGAAGAATTGTGCCCACATTTTCTTGCATGGAGGGAGAGTGGAAAACCTTTTAAGAAAAATATCTCCTCAGGAAACCTTGCTGGGATCAAACCACGATCTCCCTGCAATCAGTAGGTAGTCTAGTCTATTGCAGAGTAGCGCCTTAAACCATGCAGCCACTGAAGTGACAACAACATTAAATGTGTAAGATTAACTGATAAACACCAATACTTTGCTTTATCAGCAGCGCAAACAAGTTTATTAAGGAGTATTAGGAAATAGCCTAAGTGACAAGCCATTCCATTAGGATATTTTCTTTTATATAATTTAGGCTAATTAAGTTAATTAGCTAAATATTTTGAAATTAATCCAATATTAAATGTAGGGAGCCTTAAAAATATTTATTCGCATTCAAGGAAGAACTCTTTGACTGCCGAGGATGAGGAGATTGAGGTTCGAATCTCGGTCGGGTGAACTCGGGCTGTTTTTTCAAAATGGTTTTCCACTCTCCCACCATGCAAATGAAGGTTCACTTCCTCTAAATGCAACCTGCCCAATCCCTAATCCATTAGCATAACTGGTACTTAATCGTATAACTCGAACATTTAGTAAGACACGGTGCTAAATAAATAAAAAATTGTCGGCTTTAATAACATATTCATTAATAATACTTTTAATTTTTATTTGTGCCAAAGGCACATAAGCTTAATTCAAGAGCATAGGCTGGTAAGGATAGAGTTGGGACTATTTAACCTATATTTAAAATGATGTAATCAACATCATAGGAAAGTTAGGCCTACATAATTTAGCTATTAAAATCTATTTATAAAATCTAATATTAGTCCTAAGTTATTTGTTAACAAAAGACTTTGTAAATTTGTAAAAACACACACAAAATTATCACCTATCTATATATCAGTTTGACCTTCACTAAATATTTTTTATTTAGAGTTTCATAATTATTAGGCGTACTGTTTGACCAACAATCTTCTATTTTTCAGTTCCAGCAACTTTCATCTTGTCCACTGTGAAGTTTAAATTAAAAGTGAAGCATGGGTAGTGTCAGATGGGGCTTAGTGTCTGCTGGGAAATTTGTCCTCTCTCGGAGTTCCAAAAACCCCCCACACGGTAAGTGTGAAACATCATTTTTTTCTTGTGAGGACTAAAAGTTATAGGCTAGTCTCATCGATATGAATCAAACTTGCATTGGTAGAAACAGGTTGAGTCCAATAGTATTTACTTCTTAAGTGCTTTTTCAGAAGAGTGTGCATGAGCTGCTTCACGATAGCCGATACTTTGAGCCACAATGCAGCTCATTAGAGCCGCTTCGCATTTAACTAGTGCTTGAGTAGAATACACAGCTGCTTGTCAATATGCTATAATGTTTGAACAAAAAAAAAGCTATTATTTGAACGCTTACAGTAAAATTAAATATAAAAATTGAATCAGAACATTGTGTGTAAGCCTTATATTAATTTAAAGGATGGAAATTTGTTTTTCTATACATCATTTTTATGAACTTGGAGAAGACTAAGTAAAGTTTTGTTTTTTTCCATATATAGTATCGTCTTTTGATGAGGCTTATAGTATTTTCGATTGTTCCTTTAAGACGAGAGAGAATATATGATAGTCTAGTTATTGTAGCTAGTGTCCCACAATTTTGCCTGTAACACAATTTCTTCAATAAATTGCTCTACATTGAAGACTGCAACGCTTTTCTTTATCAGGTCCAGGTTGAAATACATTATTCCCGTTGTGAGCTTCAGTTCACTCCCCCTCACGTTAAAAACGAGATCTTGGTAGTTATAGGGGGAGCCAGCAGCTGGCTCGTTAGAACCAAAACCTCGCTCACGCGTGCTCATATAGGAGGCTGCGGTTTGTCCATGATAACTGGGGTTCCACCCTTCTTGGCTTTGTTTGGAACTTAATCTTTTTCTCATTTTATCAAAATGGTAAAACTTCAACAGCAAGTAAGCCTACATGATAAAGACTTTTTTGTTTCCATGCTGGTGAACAGAAAGTAAATAACTTCAAAGTATTAGGATTATCCAGTGCTAAATATTGTGTAAAGCAAGGCTGTGCGCATTGGCAAACAAATGCAAACTTTTGGCAACATGCACGTCATAACAAATAGAAGACAGATAACCTGTTTGTCAAGGTTATCCAACTAGTATGTTACTTTAGGATACAGTGTTCGCTTATTTTCCTTTTACATGTCTGAGAATTAAAATACATGCTTAGACTAGAAAGAACCACTTAAAATAGGTAATTTATAAAATAAGTTTGGCCTTTATTTTAACATCAATAATTACAATCCAATTTTCATAGGAAGACCCTTTTAGAAAATACAGACATTTGTGGTCAGTGTAACATTTTATTGTAGTGAGGGTAGTTTAAAAAAAATAGTTTCCACTATCCCTCTACACAAATAAATGCAGGTACACTTCTTCTAAATTTAACCTTCTTCATTCTTAACTCATTAGCTTAATTAGTGTATATGCATATAACCTGGACAGGTTGCAAGACGTGGTGCTAAAAATAAATTAAGTTATGTCGAGTGCATGTTTGTCTATAATAGTATGCACACGTGTGTGATACTACTTTGCGTCACACAAACTATTGTATTGTCATTTCTAAGTCATTAGCCCCTTGTCCTTTTCCCACATATCACAAGACTTCCAGTCACACGGTCATTTAACATGTTGGCCTACCGTGCGTGTGAAATTAATTTTATCAAGTTCAAGGTGATTCAATCAAACAAGGGATGGGAAGTTGTTGGGGGTCTAATTTAAAAAGGCTCATCAAATTTTTTTCATTTTTAATTCTATAAACAGCTCAACAAAAGAAGAATTTTTTTTAAGTAGTAAAGAACTTAAATAAACACAATTATTTTCCTACTGTTAGAGTATAATTTCAAATTGAGGATTTTCCTATGATGACATACATATACAATTGTTAGAGGGTTACTTAAATCATGAAAATCTTGAGTTTGTTTTATTCACAACTTAATATTCATGTCACACATTTATATGACGTCTCTTGGCAAGTTAGTTGCGTCATTACTGTTGGTGTGGCGCTTTTGATAAGATAAGATAAATAATAATAATACTTTTCACTCATAACCATTTAAATCTGGGTTAAATGGTTCCTATAAAATACAGTTGTTAAAAGATCCTGTCTTTCTTTTAAACCACTTTTTGCCGGCAATTTTGTAATAAATAATTTATAATCTACTTTGTAGCCCATAAGGAAAATGTTTATAGTTTTAACAACTCGTTAAATAATGGTGTATTAGACCTATATCTAAATATAGTACAAGTGGTGGAAACAACTCTAATGAGATAATGCCCCCCTTAAATTGAAAATAAAATCCTCTTTTTAAAAGAACATAGTTTGGTTGGGTTATTGAGCACTTTGTTTGAATGTTAAGGAACAAATTTTTATTGTTATATAACAATTAAATTCAACATTCTTATTACCTATTAATCCACACTATGATAATACGGGTACTAAAAAAAATACAAATATTAAGGTTGTTTGTAGTTTATCTTTCTAGTAACTTATTAGATAATTTAGTTATAAAATTACTCACCTAAATCACAGAATAATGTACCACCATGTTGTCTAACATTACCTGGAATGTGTCTTATCAGAGAACTTGCTTGGATATTTAAAGGAAGAATAGAATAATCCCAACTCGATGTAATAGGTATTTTAATGTGTAGTAGTTTATATGTTTATATTAATAGACCATCCTAAACTAACAAAACCTAACTTAGGTCAACCAATAAAAGTATTTAATGAGACGTTATGGAATAGGACCAAGATAATAGAGTAGGTATCAAATAAGACTAAGGCCCAATCTTACAATGTCACGTTAAAGTCCTCGTAACTTAACCGTATGTAAAGTATAACCGTTGGTTAAACTTAGCGTTGCATTTTACAATACCATTTTTATGTGTGCGTCAAATTACGGATAGGTGCCTTCCATTAGTTCTTAGCGTTAACTTTCTCGGAGCGCTAGATTTGTGTCAAAGCTTTTGATTGGCCTAGCCTGACCATAGAGAATATAACCAAGTCATTACAACGTCTATGGAACTGTTATGAAAAAAATCAATCAAAACGAGCTCAATTCATCAAATTTGTTGAGGTTATCTGCTATAGTTTATCGTATTTATTTTCCTGCTAAAATGTCTGTTGAGATTCATAAACGCGAACGAAGTGTAAATTTTAGCAAAGAAGAGGAAATGTTGCTGATTGAATTAATTAATCAAAGTCGTCAAAATCATACAATAAATCAGCCATTTCATAATATAAATAAAAGTAACCTCACTTTAATAATAACAACAATTGCCTTGAAAACAATATGGCCGAGTGTTTAACGTTGTTAATGTGGACGTTATGTTTGCTAACCGGAAGGTAGACCTCGCGTTAACTTTACGAGCACATTTACGTGAACATTAGCGCTAATCAAACATTGTAAAATCAAAAGTAGTGTTCGTTATTGCTTAACCTCATGTTAAGCCCTAACGAATAGATTAACATGACATTGTAAAATTGGGCCTAAGGATCAGAATTGTTTGTATGTGAATTATTAGGTATTCTGTCTTACGGCAGGTCCATTCCTTTTGTCAGTGAACTTAGACCACAAAAGCCTCTGCCTCCTGCTTCAGCTTCAAAAATGTTCTTCTGTCCTTCAAGTTATCCAATATTTGAATCCTTTTCCCCTCAACCTTTACTTCCATGACGTCGTGCAGAAGACAGTACCTACTAAGGATGTGACTGATCCAGTTTTCCTTTCACTGAAGAATCACGTCCTAAATGGTCTTCTCACGCACACTATTCTTAGGACTTCTTTATCTGTCCATCTGATCTTCTCAAGTCTTCTCCAGTACCACATTTCAAAGATCTCCAAGTATTTCTTTTCCATCCATGGGAATAAGGCCTATAATATTTTTAATTCATGATGTTTAAGAGCTCAGCCAGTTTACTATGGATAAAATATAAAATTCTTAATTAGTAGGTCCATATTATTAGTGTCAATTCTTAACAATAATGCATTTTAGTAAAGTTAAGTGCACATATTTGCCAAACCCTTCTTTCACCTCTGACAAGATGTGTATTAATCACAACTTGTGAATGTGTGTAATTCCAGGCCTCCACCGTGGTTCTGGATCCCACGTTAAACTGTAGGTCCTCCATTTCATCTCACAATCACCCTACCATTACACATTAGCGTAAGTGTGTATAGCCCGAACAGGCAGTAAGGCGCTGCTAATAATAATAATAAGTGCACACATGTCACCAACAAAAAGTAGATAGAAGGAAAATAATGAGGTAGAGAGATAAAATATAGTTGAAACAAACAAACTATTTATTAAAACTCAATTCAAGTTACCACTGTGTTGCATCAAGTCAAGCAATACCTTAGAGAACAGTAGTTACTTAGTCACTTTTAATAGACATAGATTAATTAATGTCAAGAAATATTCTGTTCTTAAAACCACATAAATAAACTAAAATTTGAAAATTTTTTGTGACTTTCATTAATGATTATAAATAAATTTTGAATGTTGGCTGCTAATCACTTCAAACTAATACGTTAATACAAAATTTATTATAATACATAGTTAAAAAAACACTTTAGGTACAAATAATGGATAGTATCAAGAAACATCTTTGAGACACATGTGTACGGTAACAAAAAAGTAAAACGTAGATATGCACAGATTTTGATAGGAAGTTAATTCTTAAAGGTCATTTTTTCCTACCAAAATCCTGGTTTTGTCAAATAAAACTTGTAAACACGACTTCTAGAACAAATAAAACTCAAGAAGTACTTGGCTAAAAATCAGTACCTATTGGAGTACTGCCACTTATTTTGTTAAACAACAGGACATCACCCCCCAAAAACCAGTACATATGGTCACCCTAACTCCAATTTAAATCGCCATACTTGTTTCTCTATGATGCTTTCCCAAACATGTATCCTTTCTCGGCTAATTGCGAATCTGATCTAGTTTTGTTTTAATGGCGAGGTTTGACCTAACCAGTAGCATTATCTCCGTTGTGGCCTGTTCAACAGATTTTAATCTTTGACCCAGGAGGTCAGCATTTAGTTTTAATCCATCCAGATACACTAAAGAGGGCGTTTCACTTTCCAATTTCTAATGAAGTTTTCACATGTTTTTTCCCCAAGAAAATGTCGATGCATTTACTTTTTAAATACATAATCATTTTAATGTATTTAATTTTATGTAAGTTGTGGATGTCCTAAGCAATCTCTAAGACTTGTATTAAGGCCTACTGATAAATCTATTATCTAGTTATTGCCGATAAAATATTTTATATCGTTAAATACATTGAGTAAGTGGGGGTTGGTTTGTCGCTAACAGTCAAATAAAAGGTTAATAAATTTTTTAAATCATTAGCGCTATCATTATTGATAATGAAACAAGTGTAACCATTAGAATAGCAAGTGGAGCTCAAACCATTCAAAATAAATTGACAGTATGGTGTGATTAAGTGACAAGGTCACGTGAGTGCAGAGAATAAATAGCTTGTTCAAGGTCACAACCCACGAGAAAGAGAGAGGCGAAGACTAGACAGGAGGAAATACACGGTTAGTTTTATCTATAGAGGGGGAGAAATTACATGGCGATAGTGGTTTTGCTTCACATATGCAAGACAGAAAAAAAAAAGTCTTTGGACAAATCTATCCTTGAAAACACTGAACAGTTCTTACTTTATCCAAATTATTAAAATAAGCAGAAAATGATATTTTTTAATGCTTTATTTTTCTACGCATCTTTGTATCCGCTCAGTTTGTGCACATGCATCAATAATGCTGCTGGAATAGGAGTGAGGAAGGTAGAAATTTAAAGGAAATGCACTAACATTTGCATGATGGGGAAGCCGGAAACCATTTAGGAAATACCATTCTCAGTTCACCCAACTGGGTTTTGAACCTTGATATCTCCATCAACGACAATCTGGAACTAACACGAGAGTGATGCTTTGGGCCCTTTAACCACCGCTGCACGGGTATTTTTAAATTGTATTAGCTAAAATTTTCATTTGTAATATTTATTAAGAGTTTTGTTTCTTTTATTTACTTTTATAATAATGCAGTGCAAGGCTGTAAAGTAGAATCAGATTACATGGGTTGGCCTTGCCGAGGTAATTACCTACATTTAATACGAACAGCTTTACGTTGTTAAGTACTGACCTTATCATATGTAAGGCATCAACTTAATTATTTTTTTACTACTGCGTTTTACAATCTGTTGAGGCTGTAAGCATTTATGACAATTATTCTAATGGGATAAGGATAAGAAAGGAAGCACTTGAGGTAATTTACCCCCATTTGTGTGGAAGTAGAAAAAGAAACCATTTAGGAATAACCACCCTTGACCCGACCAGGACTCGAACCTCAATCTCTCAGTCATCAGTAGGTCAGTATGATAGCCTTAATCTTGATTGCTACAATGAAGGAAATTTTTACAGTGCTGACTCTGGTTTCTCTGGCTATGAAATTAATTAAATTGTAACAGTGGGAAAATTGTGTTATCTGTCAGCATAACATTAATATACTAACACTCAAGCAACTATGTATTAGTTAAGAAACATGTATTTAGAATAATTGGTTAAGTTAATTAATCTTATATTTTTATAGCAGTATTAATTTCCTTTGTGTTAATGAAATGTTACACCAACATTTACACAACTGACTATCAAAATTATATTGTTTTATTTAACAAAACCACATTTATTTTAATCACAGTCCCTGAAATAATGACTCAGGCTATATTTAAGAAGTGGTAATTAGGTTAGAAGCAAGGCATCACTCACAAAATATTTGCTAAGGATATCAGAACATGGGTTCTTTTTGAATCTCATCCATGTAAATTGTTTTCTTTTTTCTTTTAAGGTTTTTTAATATCCCTTCCAGTCCATTCCTCCTTATTTTATCCTTCTCAGCCTTCATTTTAGTTGGGTTAAATGGCAGAGGAAACTTTCATATCTTATGCGATTTGAGATTCGAGATTAATAATTTGTAAGAATCTCAAAAATTATCTCGAATACAATTATGAACGATTTTAAGCAATTGATAAAAGGACTTATATAAACTTGTGTAGTTGGGGGAATAGCAAGATGGAAAAAAAAAAGACAAAATGGTATTAAAAAAATTGTTCTCTTTGAGTTTATGAGTTAAAATATATTTTGTTTGTCATACATTATCAGTGACATCAAGTCTTAAACACCTTTTCTTTTTTAAATTCAATTGCAAACATTTTCTCCTTATCTAAAATTTTACATTTTTAAATATTCAAATTTGGATTCAATACTCCAAAGAAAATTTAAGATTTGGATTTGAGATTCAGAGTTGGTAAATATCCCGACTACTGAGCTAAGGGTCCCGGGTTTGATTTCAGGCATTGCCGAAAATTTATACTTGGTGAAATGTGAGTGTACCCTTTTATAGTGATAAGTTAACGGCTAGGGACTGGATGTTGTGTCTGTTCTAGTCTTAAGATGGATTATAAAGCATATGAACCTACGACAAGCCTGGCAAGCCGGTAGTGGAAAATATATGGCTTGAATAAAAAACTGACCCAGACCATAGACTGGAAACAATAATGGATGTAAAGTAAAAAGTCAGGTTTGATAAATACAGGATTCGATTCATCTTTAGTTTAAATATATAAACTAAAACAAATCTTAGAGTTATAATTGAAAAAAAAAAGTATATACGTTATATAAATTATGTTATCTTTGGTCTGACCTCGAGGCGCTTGAATATTATCTATCAATTTTTCCACCGCTGCTTTAATATTTGAGATATTCTCCTCATAATAAACCATTTTGTGTCGACAACCTCAATCTCCTCGGCATTGGCAGTCTCGCCCTAAATCATGCAGCCACCCAAGTGGGTTCAGACCTTCTCTTACTTGATAAAATAAGTTTCCTCTTTGTATTTTTATTGTTCATCATTTTAAATATACACAAATACATTACTCTTAAGCACTATCACATTTTTGGTGTCAAATGTACAAAATAGAAAGGGAAGAAAGTAAACAAGCCCTTTACTGAGGCATCTTGTTGACCTGGTGATGACATTTCCCCTCTTCTGACACACACACACACACACACACACACACACACACACACACACACACACACACAAACACACTTACTATTATTTGCACTTGGATAGCATTGAAATGAATTTCAAAATACCCCTTTTCTCAGTTATTATTCTAGATATACTCAATTCACGGTAGGAATTACTCTCTTAAAGGTCTTTTTTCCTACCAATATCCTACTATATAATATATTTCTGGTAGAGAAAAGGGCCTTTCAGAAAACAATTCCTACGGTGAACGGACTTTAGACATTTTCTTCCATGGACTTTTTTTTTAATCCAGGCCTACATCCTGGTGGGAAGATGGCATAAAGACAATTTTTGTGAATAAACCAAATATCCTGAGCCGTGGACAATTTTAACCAAAGAAAACTACTCTTAAGCTAAAAATATAATTTGTTGGCGGTGTCGGATTATTCTTAAAATTATCTAAGAATTTGGGGTTTTTGCTTCAATGTTATATCTTTAACATTCGCTGAATAAAACGTAAATGAATCAACATGGGAAATACTATTTTTATTTGTTGTGACATCATAGGTAGTAGGCAACATCCTTAAAATAAACTTTGATTAAATGATCATGGGAGTTTTTAGAAAGTTTCGGCTTAAGGTGGGGATGCAGGGAACACGATAAAAGGCTAATGTTTTTTTAGTGTTTTTTTTTAATAGCAAAACCTCTTTTTGTCCAAAATAAATAAAACATTGCTCCGGCAGAAATATAGTTTAATTTTCTTCACATGGTGACCTCAACAGCTGTTGGATATTTGTTATGAAAATAGCGACAATCGATGACAAACTTTTTAAATGAAGAGAAAAAGTTGTCATTAAATTCCAGGACACTCTTGACAGATATTCAAGAACTGTTTATATTACCAGGTGAATAAAATTAAACTCTTTGTCTGTGCTGGAGCAAGATCTTATTTATTTTGACAAAAAAAGTTTTGATATAAAAACTGCTAAAAAACTTATATTTTCTTGCATCCCCTAGATCCCCACCTTAACTGTTGCAAGCACAACACTGGTTGTCACATTTCTTTCTTTTGGTCCAACAAAGTGTTTATATTTGTTTATCAAGGGCTGCTCCGTCATGTTGGCGGTATGTGGTTGGGGTTCCCGGCCGATAGTGTCAGAGGTCTGGCCATCACCCCCATCTTCTTCAAGGTGGGGTCGAGCACCTCTGAAGATGGTGGGGGACCGTTGAAAGGGGATGCAGGTTCGGGCAAGAAAGGTGGAAATGGTCCAGGCAAGGATGGGGAACTTCTCAGCTGCCCCAAATGTGGAGACCCTTGCACACATGTCGAGACTTTTGTCAGTAAGTAGCAACCATTCTTCTTGGGCCCCTCGCCTACCTCACCCCTTCCCCCAATTTTGTTAATCAACATATATATCAGTGTTGTTACACACCTTAAGAAGTCTGAAAAATAGTGAAATATATTTGAATTTATGATGTTTAACTGCAACATCAGGCCTTTGCATAAAATAAAATTTCAACTAAGCACGCTGATTCGAACTTGTTTTTTTTTTTTTATCTTCACCCTGTCCACCCAACCTCCTTGCCTTTCCTTTTCTTCATTAAATATTGGGATGCCTAGCGACCGAATATATCTTTGCTTCAAGGCAAGTAATTAATCTTATTCTAAATACCAATGGCATAATTTCACAATAGCCAAATTTATAAAAATTTAAATTAAATTTCTCTATTCAACTCTTGGTTTGAGTAAAATGGGAATTCTTTCTGAAAAACATGGAAAATATGGGAAATGTTGCGTTACTAAATTAGTGGCTAGCCTGGTCTATTATCATCATCATTAAAATTTAAGTTAAACTAAGAATGTCAAGCGCTATTCCTCAATACTTTGATAGCTTTGATTCTTCCTGGTATTGAAAGAATCGAGACTCAATTGTAATATCACATTTCTTGGTATCGCAATTCTAATCCATAAAATCCCACTAAATGAAAGTTTTGGCAATTAAACCAAACTGCATCTTTCAGAAACTTGTTATTTTTATTTTCTCTCAACCCCTTGGAAAGAGAAGTATTGTGATTTTCAAAAAAACTAGGACTTGAGATTTTGATAAATGTTGACGTTTTATAACCCCCTGAAACTGAAAAAGTTGTGTTCACGATTCTATCTTTCTGTGTGTGTGTATCTCGGCCTAGAGCCAAAACCATTACACCAACTTTGTATATCTAGTGTTTTTATAAGGTTTCCGCGAGGAGTTTTTGGAATTCAATATCAACCCCTTAAAGTTAGAGTATCTATAGGTTACTGAAAGTTAAAAAGAGAAAATAATTATTTTCTTTAAATCCACTCTAACAATTTTGATTAAATTTAGTATCTAGGCACTGTTTAACATTATAAACAAAATGTCAACTCTTATTTTCCCAGGAAAATTACTTTGAGGTTACTTTACATAAGCACCGATTTCCAATTTTGATCCTATCTTGGCATTTATTTGAGATACTAAATTACTTATAATTTTGTTAGGTTGTAGTAGTACTATCAAAAATAAAAATATTTCATTTGAAATATATTTTTGTAAAACAAATAGTTTCTAAGCTGTATTCAAATATATATATAATTTTTTATGGAGCTCGAATCAATATTTTATTTTAAGCAGTACCTCTTACTACCCATTCGGGCTATACAGCATTTGAAAATTGACATTGATTGTTATTATCTTTAGTGGACAGAGGTGTTACTCTTTTCTCATTTTTTTTAACAGTGTATATTATTTCATTTATGCTCTGTGGTGGAGTGTTCCTGCATAAATGTTCTTTATTTCTCTCTCACAAATCTTTCAAGTTTTTGGTAAATGTCTCTATTTTAATATTAAAGAGAGAGAAAGTCTGTGCTGTGCACTGTACCATTTATTTTAATTGTGATTATGATTAGTTCTTCTTTTTGTTTCACTTTAGTACCGTAAAATTATAAATCTACTCAACATGAACAGTTGTGTTATAGTGATATTGCACAAATTAAATGTGACTTTTTTGCGAAAGTATAATTTTTTATCTGCACTTAGTAGGGTTTTTTCAACCTCATTACGGTATAACATACGTTTAATGTTAGTAGGATGCATGGGTAATTACAGAAACTGTAAAAAGAAATATTTAATAGCTCCAGAGATCGAACCCAAGACATCTAGTGTAGCCAGTAATTCTGACCACTAGACCACAGATGCATTCCAAATCTAAATAAAACCTTTAATAATCTAACTCTTCTAGTCATCCAAGTCATCCTCTATGGAGGCGTTGATGAACGCTGCTCAAAGGTCATCCTTTAAACTTGCTTGTCATTATAAAATTATGCAACCATATTTGTTTTATCGATTAATTGACCTGTGAACTCAACTACTTTTTTAAATATAATTTTTATGTTATTTATCTTCAGATAAATGTTTAAATACTTTATAATAGGATATATTTTACATAGTAAAACTAATTTTCCTTTTTTTTTATTCTTACAAACTACTTGCTCATTGAATTATAACTGTCGTAATAAGATGGCGTCTGCTTTTTTTCCAGCACTAATATCTCAGAACTAACCGTAACTGTTTTCACACTAAGATTGTGCAACTCAATTTTCTTCGTGAGAAAAATAGCAAAATGTGTAAATTTCAGTGATGCACACTGGTAAATACACACATTACATTGGTCATTCAAGTTTTGGCTTACAACTTTATGAACATCAACTATAGATGGCTCAACTCATATTTATTCTATCCGAATAATAAATTTTCTTTCGAATCCTCAAATTTTTACTAAAGTGCTATTAGATGAAAAATATTTAAAATTTAGTTTTAAAAGAGTTTCCACTGACAATTGCTATTTTGTTTGTCATGTCTACATGATAAACAACTAAATTACACATTTTTAGTAGATTAATTATGTTAATACGATTTTGTCCTCTTTTTTTTTGTGATTTTTCTCTTCTTTTTTCACTTTGCTTAAGATTGTTATATCAAGTCAAGGTTTTCATAATTTTTTTTCAAGATACACTTTTGAGATTTCTACAAATCTTGACTCTCATGATTGTCACAAGAATTAAAGATTTAAGCATCTCATCTTTGATATTAACATATTACCAGTATATTTAGACCCAAAATAATGTATTTGATTCTTACTCAGTTAAGGGCTCAATCCTAGTTCATTCCCTTCTAATTACCCATTGGCCGCAAGGTCTGATGCGTTACCCTCCCGGTAAACTAGACTGCCGATGACGGGGAGATTGATGTTTGAATCTTGGATGTACTGAGGGTGGTATTTCCACTCTCCTACCATGCAAATATTGGTACACTTCATATAAATATAACCACCCACCACTTCACAGAAATAATTCTAGAAGCGCCGTAAATCAAGCCCGAGGCCTGAACTCTGACCAATAGACTACAGAGGTCCTTAGGACTCTGTGTAGTGTTGAAGTAAATTTAAATATCTAATGACCAGAAGAAATCTATTTGGTTTATTTTATTCTGGGTGACCTGGCGGTCTAGGGGTAAGGTGTTGGACTTCCGTGCTGGGGGCCCGGGGTTCAATCCCAGGTCCCGGCACAGATTTATCTGATTAACAAACCCTTCCTTCACCTCTGACAAGACGTGTATTAATCACAACCTGTGAATGTGGGGAATGCCAAGCCTCCACCGTGGTTCGGATTCCACGTTAAACTGTAGGTCCTCCATTTCATCTCACAATCACCCTACCATTACACATTAGCGTAAGTGCGTACAACCCGAACGGGTAGTAAGACGCGGTGCTAATAATAATAATATTTTATTCTGAAAATAAATCATAATGAAATAAATCCTCAAAATCTTTGTCATAATACTTTTCTTAATATTGACTTGGTTTTGATAACTTCACTTTAAACAAACATTTGGCACAATACATTTCTAATAAAGACATGGTAACCAACTCTAAGAATATAATGTTATCTTTCATATATCTTTATTTGTAAGCCAATCATTATTTTAATGACAAAGTGAATGTTGCATTTTAAAATAAAGTTCTTTGTTTTCTTTACTAATACTCACTCATACCTTTTATGGTTCATTTTTATTTTACCTAATTATTGTTACAAAACAGGAAACATATATTTTTCTTTTTGCAGCTTCAACAAGGTTTGTGAAGTGTGAAAAATGCCACCATTTCTTTGTGGTACTATCCGAAGTTGATTCCAAAAAGTCACTGAAAGAAAACAGAGAAGACCATAAAAATGGATTCTATAGAAAACCACCTCCTCCACCAAAAAAGGTTTGTGTTTTAATTTCATATTAGCTTACAATTATGATTGTTTTGCTCAAGAGCGCCTCTACCCCACATATATTTTACAAAACTTAAATAACTAATACATTTCAAACCAGGCTTTGTATCGTAGTGTGGTTTTATATTCATTTTAATCTTAATAGGCGGAATTGAGACTAGAGAAACCATTTCACCATATTTTTAAAAATCTATACAGAAGTTAAAAATAATTATTTTAAAATTGAAAATAAAAACCTATCAAACTAGTCTCAACTCGCTTCAATGTTTTATGATTCAAGCATAATCTTTCATCTAAGTTTCTAGGCTGTTTGCCCTGAAATGGGCTCTTAAGTGCACTCAAGTAGTCAAAACATGGTTACACTCAACAAAAAATAATACCTAGCTTGATTTCTCAAGATATAGTCAAATTAATTTGTTGAAAAGTTCTTTTTTCTTTTAATGTTAGTCATTTATGGCTAGTTAAAAATTAATATATTGTGTTTAATTTACTAACATCTTTTAATTCAGCTCAAAATTGAACGTACTTTACGTAAATTCAACAAATATCACAAATTCAATATTATAAATATTAATACAAGTGTTTTTGAGCTGTAAAAATCCAGATCAAACTAGAATTGACAAGATAGTGCCAAAGAGAGGTCCTTAAATAGTTTATAATGTGAACAAATTACATTTCTTTGACTTTAATTATACCATTGTTACCCGCTGAAGTGGTCTAATGGTCTAAGATGGGTGTGAACCACCTTTTTGGGATTGCCTTACTTAACTTATCAAAGACCATCGCTACTATTTAAATTTTAAGTTTCTTATGCATTTAACTGAAAATTCCCATGAGATTGAATCCTGTTGGGTGTACTTAGGCTATTGTTCCCTAAACGGCTTTTACACTTTCCTTCTACACAAATACAGTTACACTTCCTCTAAATTCAACCTTCCTCATCCCTAACACACAAATGTAATATGTACATATGTTAGTGCAACCCAAATGGTTAGTAAAACTTAAGTAAACATAAAAGTGGATATTTTTTTGTTGTTGTGAGAATAAGAAAAAATAAGTCAAATCCTCTTGAGTCTATGCTTAATCATGTTCACATTTGGTGTAATGCAATTTCTCCCCCCCCCCTCCCCCCACCCCCTTTTTCCCTTCTAAAAATGACACAATCTTTAAAGCTATTTATCATTAAAAAATAGACAACAAAGAAAACTTATTTAAAATACCATCTTAAACAAAGCTTCAAAAATTTTGGCTTGCTAAAAAAAAAATCTGACTTTGAATTTCAACTTCTCATTCCCTTTTAGATATTTGAGTACTTAAATAGACATGTGGTTGGGCAAGATTACGCCAAAAAAGTGCTCTCGGTGGCAGTATATAATCACTATAAAAGAATCTACAACAATATACCTCAGCAAGCGCAAGTGTCTTCCAGCAACAGACAAGACATGGCTGTTATGGAGCAGGGGCCCCAACAGTCTTTCACTCATCGAGGTTAGTATCGGGATCAAACACCATCGCATGATGTTTATTGAAATGTTGTCGGACGTCGTCGACTGAGAGCGCTTAGAAATCAGTCAGAGTTGGGTCAAGTTCATTCTTTTGCAAGTCTATATTTTCATTTTACCTGTAAATCTTGATTAAAAATGTTAGAAGTAAGAAGGAATAAAACTGAATGCTAACATTTTCTGTTAGTGTGTATACAGTATAACATTCAGTAAAGTGTTAAATCATTGTTATGGGGTCTGCTTGTCAAGTTTGACCTATAATTATGTCTCACAGTAGACTAGACTGCCACTGATCGAGGGATTGAGGTTTGAATCTCAGTTGGATGTACTGAGGGTGGTTTTTCTAAAATGGTTTTCCTCTTTCCCTCCACACAAATGTGGGTACATAACCGTATAGAAATAGGCTGAACCTTATACTTCTCTAATCCGATTCCTAAACTTGTTCGAGGAGATCGAGTTTCGAATCTCGGTCAGGTGAACTGGGGGTGGTTTTTCCTAAATGGTTCTCCACTTTCTCTCCACGCAAATGCGGGTTCACTTCCTCTAATTCAACCATCCCAATTCCTAATCCATTAGCGTAATTAGTACTTAAAGCATAGTAAGACGCGGTGCTAAATATTATCAAATTTAAAAACTTAAAATTTTGAATCTAACGTAAAATATTTAAAACCTGATTTTCTTAAAAAAAAGTTGTTTAAGGCTTGGTCTTATTAAAGATACAAATTTTATCTGTTATGTTATAAATAACAACACTTTTTATGAATCTTGAATACTATAGGTCTCGATCTTGCAAGACTAAGACAGGCACAACATCCAGTCCCCAGCCATTAATTTATCAATGTGATAGGGAGTAAACTCACATTTCACCAATGATACATTTTTCAGCCATGCCAGGAACCGATCTCAGAACTTGTAGTTCAGTAGACAGAAGCGCTACTGACTGAGCTAAGGTATTTGATGGTTCCAAATACTAACAGCGCTAATTAGTTAAAAGTGCTCGCAACTCTTTGATCAAATTGAGAAATTGTATTATTTTATACACAATTATATGGGGTTTTTTTATTATCAAGTTCCCAACTCTCATTAAAGCTAGCTAGCATTTGAACCTCTTATTGTCCTATGTTTGTATCCTAGACCTACACATTTCGGGTATTGGTCAGAGCTCTGCTCTCGGTGTGGGTTTCCAGTCTTCTTCCCCGTCCTCTGACATGGAAAACAGGAGAGCTTCTAACAACAGTGCGGGCAGCGACATCCTTGATGCTAAGAACCACGAACTTAGGCTTGAGAAGAGCAACATATTGCTGCTTGGACCCACTGGTTCAGGTGAGTTGGCTTCTACCCCTGGATATGGCTTGATTAAAGTCCGCATTTGAGACGAGTGGCAAAAGAGATTCCAAATCTTTAGTAAAAAAATATACTAAATTTCAATTTGTAAATATATATATATAATATTAGGAAAGTGGCAGAGCACAAATAAAAGTAGAAACACTAACACATATCTACACACACTTCGATATTTCAATGCTATTAAAGGGTGACCTGGCGGTCTAGAGGTAAGGTGTCAGACTTCTGTGCTGGCGGCCGGGGTTCAATCCTCGGTCTCGGCACAGATTTATCTGATTACCAAACCCTTCCTTCACCTCTGACAAGACATCTTGTGAATGTGGGGAATGCCAGGCCTCCACCGTGGTTCGGATCCCACGTTAAACTGTAGGTCCTCCATTTCATCTCACAATCACCCTACCATTACACATTAGCGTAAGTGCGTATAACCCGAACGGGTAGTAAGACGCGGTGCTAA
>CABEEJ010001072.1:128999-158531 GCA_901482245.1 Timema douglasi | reverse complement strand
GATTTTTTTTTTTTTTTCTAGGTAAGACACTATTGGCCCAGACAATAGCCCAATGCCTGGACGTCCCTTTTGCCATTTGTGATTGCACGACACTCACGCAGGCTGGCTACGTGGGAGAAGACATCGAGAGCGTCATCGCAAAACTCTTGCAGGACGCCAACTATGTTGTAGACAGGGCACAGACTGGTTAGTTAAATTTATATGGGATTTTGTTAGGGAAATGGCGGAAAAGCTCCTATTTAGTTATTTTTAACCAATAAAACTAGTCAAAAACTAACTAAAATATATATTTTGCATAAGCTAAAGATGTAATCACTGGTAATGAAGTTTTTGAGCAGCATTATATGTAGCTGCTACTAGGTGAGAAAGGATTAGGCATGAATATTTCCGGGTAAGAGTTGGGGAACAGGGGCTATATGCGAGATTAGAAGATGCAAGAGTGAGATGGTATGATTATGTAAACTCCATGGCTTTTGCCCGCAAGCGATATTTACCAACTAAGTGGCTGCTGCTGATAGCGAAGATAGTGCACATATTTGGTGATAGAGGGTGTCATGGGGTCAGCACAATGAAACCTCCAGCCTTTAATCCTCATTTTTCTAGACCAGAGCTGCTACTTATTTATCCTCAGCGGCTGAGTTTGACCCCGTTCCATATACATTTCTGGAAGCGCCAGAGATCGAACCCAGGACCTCTGGATCTGAAGTCGGGAACTCTGACCTCTAGATCATAGAGGTTATGTAATGAGAATGAAAAAGGGCAAGGATCCCAAGGAATTTGATGGAGATGACATAAACGTTGCAAAAAGACCACAAGAGAAACCGGGAGAGAGATGGGAGGAACAGATAACAGCAATTGTGCTAGTGAGAGTATAAGAATGGATACAAGGGGTGGCGGAAGAGTGGCTAAATTTCAGAAGAATATCAAGGCATTTTATTAAACTGACCTGGCCACAGGCTGGAAACAAACTCCAACTCTGTTTTTCTACTGTCCGACTCTTTCATAAATGGCTAATGTGCATTAATCAGCAATAACAAATCTTGTGCAGGTAAATTTTCCAATACAGGTGACTTTATGGGAAGCGTCTTTGGCATTGTGGATTTATATTTGAGTAAATTTGTCAAACCAAATTACAAACATTGTTTCTAAAAATTAAAAAAGTTTAATTGATATAGTTATCATATATTGTTATACTATTATGTTTTTATTTTAAAGCTAGAATCTGTACATTTTTACTGAATCCGGCACTGCCCACAGCCTAGTGATAGGTATAATCGAATGATTTTAAGAATTGAATAATCATTTGATTCTTTGTAAAGTAATGGGATGAATCGAAAGAATCATTTGAATGATTTTGATATGTAGTAAAGATTTGGTAAAAATCGGATGTTAGCTACTTCTAACTAAAAGTAGTTGCTTGTTTTGCTTTGTGCTACTATTCTCTTCACCCTACTATCAGATCTCTCAACAGGCATTTCTTTGCGTTTGCAGCTTTTCAACACTTTTCTATTACTGTATTTAGTTCTTTGTGCCAGTGTCAAAGACCAAAGTACAGCCACAACAAAATACTATACAGTTAACGCATTAGTCACATAAGTACTTCACAATTAATATAAATACTTTTGCATACAATTAATAATAAAATAAAGAACATATGTTTCCCTTTGTGTTTAAGAGAGTCGAAATAATTGACCCTTTAATATTTCTTAAACATAACAAAAATATATAAGCTTACAATCCTATTTATATCTTGGGTAAGTGATAAAATACTTTCGATTTGAATATCTGAATCATTTATATGCCTCCTGAAAGCTCCACTTAGAATCAAACACACAATTACTACTCGACACGACAATATAGGTTTACTGAATAATGATATTTTGTGTTATAAGAATGTAAAATTATTTCATTGAATAAAATTATAATACGGTCTGAATATTATGGTTGGGCAATGTTTTATTAAATAAATAAAATTATATACGTATCTATTTAATAAATTTAAGTCAACGTTAAAAAAATTATCTTCCAAATCGTTCATGCTATTTGCATTTAGTTAGTTAGGAAGGTAAAATTTAAAGGAAATGAAAAATATCAATCTACATAGTACTGTAGTAAAATAATCGAATCATTTTGTAATTTTTATTCAAATTATTTTTGGCTGATATTCGATTGTAAACTGTACAACCACTTAAACTTTGTATTAAATTAGCCTTAGAATAATTCGAAAGCGTAAGGGTGATTATTGTGTAGCAATGGGGACTATTTATTGAAAATGAACCTAATAGAAATGAAGACCTGTATATAGATAGCCTGGAAACCTTCTTAATCATAAGGTCTATTCTACTCAGCACGTCTGGCAAGAAAGTGATAAGAGAATGAATTGACCAGCTTGCGTCAAGTCAGCTACTGTTTTCATTAAAATGAGTTTTTAATTCAAATGATTTTGAAAGAATTGAATGAATCGATTATTCAGAATAATCGAACGAGTCGATTCTGCCTGTCACTACCACAGCCCCCAATACAATGCTTCTTGGTATCTCCCTTTATTTATTTGGTCTTATTACTAATTCCTGAGGAAGTTTCCATGGACACATCTATATATTGAAGTGTTTGTAAATATATTTTAGGGTTTTTATCATTTGTTTTTCATTTTTATATTATTCTATCATATTTATTTAATTACATATTATATATTGCTTAGTGCACTTTATTTGATACATATAATAATGTGTTCGTAAAGTATTATGTTAACTATTTTATTCCCAAGCTGTAAATGTTTTTAATCACTCTCGTATATGTATATTTAAGTGATTACTCTTGTTTTGGGCAGGTATTGTTTTCCTAGATGAAGTAGACAAGATAGGAGCAGTGCCTGGGATCCATCAGCTGCGAGATGTTGGAGGGGAGGGGGTTCAGCAAGGAATGCTCAAGGTTTGTAACAAACAATAACTCTTCGAGGAATGTGTTTCAATCGAACCATTCGGAGACTGCTTCAGTTCACATAAAAATAATATAATTAGTAGCGTTGGCTTGCATCCACTATTTTATGAATCTAAATCTTAATTTAACTTTCAAATCCCAATTATCGAATCCGAATCGTGAAAAAAAAAAATTATAAACTTCAGAGGAAATAGAAATATAAGGGAAAGGATAAAATAGTAACTAAATATTTAAAAAAACATTCATGCTTTAAAATAAGTGTTAAATTACTGGTCTGGTACGTGGCTGTTAAATTTGTCCAATAATTAGTTTAGTTCTTAACCACTAAAAGGCAGTATTAAAGCTTGAAAACCAATCTTAATTTGATAAAATGATATATTTTTTAAGGATTTGTGTGTTGAATCTGATGTTTCTTGAGTCCTTGAATCCCTTTAAGGATTTTTGGGTCCCATCTCTACTATTTAGCATTTATAGACTTCTGTACCAGATTTTTTATTCAAATGTTTCATCATCTGTTTCCAGCCTGGGGTTGGTTTAGTAAAATGCCTCCATACTCCTTTGTCATTTCACCATTATTCCAGCCTCCTTTATTTGCTTTCATTCTTCTCCTATCACTTGCACAATTTCTGTTATCTGCTACTCCCATCTCTTTCTTGGCCTCCCTTGTGGTCTTATTCCTATTCAACAGTTATTTTTTGGTTGAATCTCTCGATTGGATGCACTAAGGGTGGTGTCTTATGTGTTTTTCCATGCCTTTTTGTGACACTCGGACACTTTCTAAAAATCCACATTGTTGACTCTTGTGCCCATAAATTATTGTACCTATAAGTTATAACTAAAACAATTACATGTAGGAATAAAGAAGAAAAAATAGTTTACTTTAAATTTGTCCATACTATGTTGTAAACAGATGCTGGAGGGCACGATAGTAAATGTTCCTGAACGTAACTCTCCCCGCAAGTTGAGAGGTGAAACTGTCCAAGTGGATACGACAAATATACTGTTTGTGGCCTCGGGTGCTTACAACGGGCTTGACAGACTTATCAGTCGCAGAAAAAATGAAAAGGTAAGAGAATCAAAACGTTATTTAGTCTGTGAAAGAATTGAGGATTTCAATTTTTGTTTACTAAAGTTACAATGAAATAATTTTCTAAAACATTTACTGTATTGTTTCAAATGCTGATCACATTAATTTCTTAAATACAGTGTTTATAATTGTGCTCTTAGATAATGCATGGTGGATAAAGTGGCTTTTTTCCCCCCTTATGCTATTTGTTTAGTCGTGTGACTACACATCATTCGTCCTATATCAATGGACATCTCTTGGGTGTATTCTTAACTTGTTTAATTGAAAGACTACTGACTATTTAATCAACCCAAACTTTACTCGAATCTATACTCAAGAGTTTTCTAAGAATCTCACTCAAGATATACTTTAATAAAAAATAAAAATCCTGTGCTCACAGACCCTTACATTTAATGCTTCTTGTATTCGTTACTTCCATAGCATAATTGAATGATTGTAACAGCAGTTGATATGACTTCACTTGAGGTTATTTTCGTCCCAGTACCTAGGTTTTGGAGCGCCCATGTCAGCAGGCGGCGGAAGACGAGTGGCCACCCAAGCCGACCAAGCCAACATCACCGCAGCGACATCTGCAGAAGAAGACAATGCCGTTAGAGTTCGGCATGATACCTGTGAGTTTGCCTGCCGCTTTGTGTGCAGCTTTCGGATAAACATCTTCAAACAACTCGTATAATGTATGGTGTCTACCAGTCATAAAAGTAATTAGAAAATATTTAGGGGTTATTTTTATTTCACATGTAACAATAATCATCATAATAATCATCATCATCAATAACAGTTTCCAGCCTGTGGTCAAGTCAATTTAGTAAAATACCTCAATCTTATTTTATCTTTTCACCACGCTTCCTCCTTCCATTCTTCTCTGTAATAATTAGTCCAACTGCTACTTCCCCGAGGATGATGCAATAAGAGTTCACCACGCTTCCTCCTTTGGCTTTTATAATCCAAACTACAATGTATATTTGATTATTGTTTTGTGTTTGCCTACAGGAATTTGTTGGCAGGTTTCCGGTTCTGGTTCCGTTCCATTCATTGGATCAAACCATGCTTGTACGAATCTTGTCCGAACCACAGAACGCAGTTGTCCCCCAGTACCGAATGCTCTTTGATATGGATAAGGTAATAATTATTAGTAAAGAAGGAACAGAAAAGAGCATTGTGAGCAAATACAATGCTTCTTTTGCAAGGAATTGAGGAATATATTTCATTTTAAAATGTTGCCACTCGTCAAAGATAATGGTGTCTTAATTAAAACTCGTATTTTTAATGCAATCATACCTATAGACCGATTTTGATAGGAAGAACAGTATCTGGTAGCTACTAAAACAATTTTAATATATTCATGGATCAAGTCATGTTATTTGCAGCCGTCACTTTTAACAGATATTATCAATACCTATAAAATAACACAAATAATAAAGTAACAATGTTGACTAAAGAAATATGTTTAAAATTGTTAAACTGTTCTTCCAACCAAAATTACGGTATAGTTTTAAGAATATTTTTTAACAAATAATGAGCAACTGTTTCCAGCCTTTGGCTTACTCTCACTTGCACACTTTGTTTTATGCTCTTCCCATCTCTTTCTCAGCCTTCGTTACAGTCTTTCAGTCTTTTTCCTATACACCTCACCTTCATCCTTTTATTTGGTATTCCTTCCTTTTCCATTCTCATTACATGACTTGATTCCTCTATGATCTCATGTGCTCCCACTTTCCTGGATAACTTCATTTTTTTTATATATTTCTCCTCACTAATATCAGTTGCGAGTAACCCCTCTGCTTCTCTTCATTTGCATCACCGTTTGCTTACTGACCCTGACTCTTTTAATCCCATCCGGCCACGTAATAGATCACTTAAAAGCAGCTTGTGTTCTTTTTGACTGAAACCTTGTCTGCCATTTCAAGAACGTCGAAACTTAAACAGCAGGGCTGTGTGTGAAATTCCAATTTAGTTTAGGTTATTCCTCAGCTTCCACTTCGATTTTAAATTAAAATTCCGGATTCTAAAAATTACAAGGCCTTGTTAGTAAAAATATTTAAAGCTAAACCTCATAATTATGTTGAATTTTTGTCATTTTTTAACTCGAAAACTTTTTGAATTATCTTTATAATAAGCATAGGAAAACTCATTTTTTGAGCGTTCTTATCCAAAGAATTATTGTGTGCCTTAATCAAGAACAACAATTTAGTCATATTCATGCTTTCTTATAGGTTGATCTTACATTTTCATCCGAGGCGCTGCGTGCGATCGCTCAGTTGGCCATGGAGAGGAAGACTGGTGCTCGCGGTCTAAGGGCGATTATGGTGAGCTTTAGACGTCTTTATGTTTAAAAAATAAAATCCTTGATCTTATTTGCGGTGTCTAACGGTCTAAGGTTTCACTATTGCAACGAATTGGACTGCCGATGACAGAAAGGTTGGATCTTGACTCCATGTTGGGTGCACTGAGGGTGGTTTCTCCTAAACTTTTTTCCATTCTCTATTCGTGTAAATACAAGCACACTTGCTTTAAGTTCAACCTCTCTCATCCCTAACACATTAGCGTAATTAGTACATATGCATATTGCCAAAACAGGTAAGGGAGTGACAAGGTACAGTAGCCCCATAACCTCTTTGGTGCTGACTGACAGCTAAAAGCTTATAAAAGTTACCAGACCAAATTATGTATCCTTACGTCAAACCATATGATCTGCAAAAACGATGTGTTTAGCAGCTGTCACTTCTGGCGGTCAAAATTTAGGTATATACCTAAATGTTGACTGTTAGAAGTCAGCACCAAAGAAACCATGGGCTTACTGTAGATAGTGACTCTGTACTGAAAAAAAATCCTGATTAAAAACTTTTTCCACAAACATTTCTGTAATAACTGTACCTTAAATTGTTTAAAAAGTTTATTTTTTTGTTTATTTGATATACATTTTCTGAACTGATATTATATCAGCACATGAGAAATTCTATGAGGAAACGCGAAAGGAACTATCTATTTCGCCAGGAAAGCTATTTTCACATACCTTCCGAGGATCTTTTACATGCCACAATCAACATGCGACCGACTGCTCTAATTCCCCTCTGAAGGAAGTTGTGCTAAGGACTTTAATCAATCAGGAAAAATGTGTCGACCCCGGTTAGGTTTGAACCCACGGTCATCGGATTCTGAGGCGAGCACTTTACCCTAAGACCACCGAGGTTGTTGTAATTTAATTAGAATTTGTGATAGTGTAATCTCAATTTTCTGAGATTTTTTTTAAAATTATCCTATAGAAATAAATTAATAAGTAAGTCAACAGCAGTGAAAGATGGAGGCACATCCTTATTAAAATGTCAGTTAATCTAATGTTCCTATTATTGATTGCACTTGTGTTTCAGGAAAGTCTCCTTCTAGACCCTATGTTTGAAATACCCGGGTCCGATGTGATGAGCGTTCATATCACTGAAGATGTGGTGTATAATAAAAGTGGCCCAGTGTACATCCGGGGAAAGGCGGTCTCCGAAGAAGAGGATCAGACAATCGAAGTTCAAGCCCGTGCCAACGCAAAATAAAGCGTGGGAATTTTGGCCTACCATATCCATGAAACTAATAATTTTATATGGTAATATGAAACATAAATTGTTGGGTATGAAAACTACATTTTCAGTGTAAATATACTTTTTTTCTTGGCAACAGTGGTGTTTATCTACTCTGTGATTTCAAAAAGTAATCGGGCTCTGATGTCAGTATTTTTTATTTATTTTTTTCACATTGAGTTTACATTAAAATTAAATTATTTTGCAATAACAAATTGGTTTTTATTACTAATTGTTAGCGCCGAGTTTAACCAAAAATGATATTAAAATGACATTTTTCATAATAATCAATATGATAGATATGCAGGAGAGAATGGTACATTTACTGGGAGACATGTGCATATTAGATAGATAAAAAAACATCTAATTTTGTAGGAGCTTGAACCCATTAAGAGTCAAATGAACCTCCCCTTAAATAAAGTTGCTCTCTCCAAGTGTTGTTTAATGTGTGTGCATATCTCCAAGAAAATGTGACCTTCATCTTTCTCTCTTTTACTGAAACACTATAAAATTACACATCATTATACTAAACTATTTTCTTTGCCCACTAAGCACTCTCTTCACATGAAAGGCAACCATACTGAAAAGGTGCTCTTAATGGTACAGAAAAATATTTACTTTTGAGATATATAGGTTTTATTATAATATTCTTTGCAAGTGTGTAGTTTTTTACTAAATATAACAGTAATGGTTTTAATAGCCTTCTATCATTACACAAATCCAGATTTTGATTTTTTGTTTTAAAGTATTTCTATTTTTTTAGGGTGTTTTAAGTGACTTTTTTTTAGCAGGTTCATAAACATTTGGGAGGGATATTTGTTTTCTAAGCAATCTTAAAATGTTTGAAGTTTCTTATGTTAATGGACGCTGCAGTTTAGTTCAAATGCTTACTTGATGTGTGTAATGTTCAGGGGTGTGTAAATGGTGTTATTTTAAACACACATTTTTTAATTGTATTCGAACATATACAAAGCTTAACAACTAATAGGGCCAAGTTTGTGAAAACACATATGTTAATGCCAAAAGTAAAGATATAAATTTTCCAGATCTGGAGTGTCTACCAAATTTTTTGATGACTTAGATATATTTTTTGTAGTTTGTTTTTAATGCTAATAATATTTTATTAGTTAAACAAATGAAACTACATTTTATATATGGTTCATGCACTTTCTTGGTACAGAAAAAATAAAGTATCCTTTAGATATAATTATACCGACTAATCAAAGCATCAAGCATGGTTCAATGATTATTTTTACAATATTTCTTAATAAACATTCTTCTTAATAGTGGTTTTATAATCACTTTTACTAAAATATTGACAATAGATTATACTTATTTGTCCTTTTGGTTTCAAAACCTTCGTAATTTTCAATACTTTTTAGTGGTAAAATTACAGTACTTCACATTTGTATAGTAGCATTTTCTATGGCTAAATTTTATTGATAAAACTATTTTACAAGGCATTCAACTGAAAGTTAATCATTTCTAGCATAATAATAATAATATGTTTAGACATTTACTCTTTCATTGTTTGGTAGAGGGATGGTAAGTTTTAAATAAGAATCCTAGCAGTTAGTGAGCTAATTGGTTATATGTAGTTTTAGAGAATTGTTTGACATCTGATATTAGTGTTTAAGGAAGTGAAGTTATTCTAGTTTCTGTTTATAGTTGTATGCTTCTGCAAACATTTTGCTAAACGTAGTTTGTTTTATTTTTAAATTTACCTTATTTTTTTCAAAAGATTATGTGAATTTATTTGGGATGGACAAGAATGACATTTTTATATCGAGACGGGAAATGAGTCAAAATCTTGGGATCGGGACAGGAATAGGAAATTATAAAAATGACGCTTAAGAATAATTCTAGATTAAAAATATAATTTTTTTTATGCTAATATGGTGAAACTTGTAAAAGCTTTGACATAATTAAATATAATAGCCTACAAATAATATATTATAAAAACATAATAATATAAATAGGGGTGTATGGATAGCATTTTTTATTGAAACACATAGCAAAATTTTGAATAAATATTAGATAGTACAAATCGAATAATTAATTTTAATACTTTTTTTTTATTAGTTAATCTCTTTTGTAAGTGGTGTTTTATTTTTAATTTCCTATTAGAAGAATGCAAAAGATATTTCAAAAAAATACTCCTCTTAAATATCCTTTAAAATCTTACCTGTTCTCTATTTTAACACCTCTTAAAAGCTATCTAGGTTTGAAACACCTTAAATGTTCTCTATGTTTGAGATCCCTTGACACTTCTCTCTGTTTAAAGCCCCTTGGATGTTCTCTAGAATTAACATCCCTTAAATAGTTGACCTTGGCAAGCTACTTCTCCCCCTTCATTTCTATGCCCCAAAAGATGGTAGAGTATATATAATATATCTATGTCCTTTAAATCTTTCAAGCTCTGGTCTTTCTCTCTCTCACACTGAACCTAACAAACAACTGTTGATAGAACACATTGTCCTACCACAGGCATTAAAATACCCCCTCCCATCTTCCCCCTACAAGTTTGCCACAGAACAAAGATGACTGTCTCCAATAGAGATTGAGCCAGTAGTACCTCCTGGAACAATAATAAGTTGGCTTAATTTCCCGCCACCAGAGTCCTTTCTGGGAAAGAGTCTTTCCCGCCTGAGCCTGACTCTCGGAATGGATAAATTCCCAAAAATTTTCAGAGGGTTCGGGATCCCGTCCACCCTTAGAATTTATTCATGAGTTTTATTAATTTTGGAACTCATATAAAAAAAATTAATTACTTGAAATGTTTTTAAAAATCATTCCTTGAATCCTCAAATCTTTAAAAATATACAATTTGAGTTTAAGTGAACATATTGAAATATTTGAATTTAACTTAAGTTGTTAAATATTTCATGCCTTTTATACATACAAATTATATTTATATGTTATTGGCATTAAATATTTAACAAGTTTATTGAATGCGAATAACCTGAAGTGATAAAAAAAAATTAATTTTCAATATACATATAGAAACATGTACAGAAAATTGGGATGGGCGCAAATAAAAGGAATAAACATAATATAACTAAATATTAAAATTGGAACACAGTTCAGACTCTTAACAGTGCAGCCACAGGACAAGTAGATAGATATTGGCTACCTCTAGAAGAAAATGGATCGTCACCGCTTAATTCTTTAACCATTGTCTTTCACTACCTCCTGATAAGATCCAATAAAATGAAATAAGAATGTGTGAAGTCCTCTTTTTCAATTTAAAGCATACTCGAATAAAATATATGAAATATTCTCAAAGCTGAATCAAAGGTAGAATATTTTTTTTTTTTTCGCTGTTTTATACTTTGAAAAAATATAATGTGTAATATTCATTTGAAATTCTGCTGAAGAATAGGACTGATATGTGGATTTATCAGGAGAAACACATGAGATATCTAAGATATGTGCGGAAAAACTCATATGGACAGTTGTAATGAATGGGTTCTGAAGGAGTGCTGTTTGGAATGGAATCCAATAAATTGCTTGTTGTGTCTTATATTAGTTTGGACATGTTGAGAAAATGATGTGAGTTTGGATTGAGTGACGAAGCTAATATATGAAGATAAAATGTGTGGATCAAAAAGAAAGTAGAGTAGGCAATGTAGGACATGGTTAAATGTTGTAGATGATTATTTGAGAAATATAAAAACACTTTGATAATAAAAGAGCATAAATTATAAGGTGTATGTTGTTGAAGCAAAGGCAGTATGCAAGGATGGGGAAGTGTGGGCAAAGTTATTGAGGATGGATTAAGTACGGAGTTGCTGTTTTTCGAACAAATGCACACTTTCTTGCTTACCTCAAAGAGAAATGATGTGACTAAAAGTCACTAAAATCACTAGGAAAATGTATAATTTCCCAATTTTTAATATTTAATTTTAATCTGATAAATCAAGATCACATCTTACAATTCAATTACTTCTGATTTGCTCATATTAATATTGATTTGTAACAGCTCAGAATGGCAATAATTCAACACAAGTTGAATATTTTTACTGGCTAAGCTTTGTATTTGTTTAAGCGGGATTGTTTTTCAAAGCAAAGTTTGTTTTGAAGCTAAGTCTAAAAAAATAATTTTTTATTGAAACCTAGTTCAAGAGATTAAGCGTAAACGATCTATTTTCCTCAGAGTCTAACAATGCAAATCGTGTGTGTTCCTCTTTTCATTGTAAAAGCCATATTGTGTTTGTTTCTGTTATTTGTTCCTTTCTTGCTTTCACATACCTTCTTCCATGTTTAACAAAATGTACTTCAAAAATTTAAAATAGGTTTTTTCTTAAATTACTACTTATATTTTTCTTATTTATCAGAACAAATTGGGAACTTTTTGAGTAAATTAGTATTTTTATTTTTTTGGATCATGGAATTAAAACTTTTATGTCTACCCAAACATACAATTCTTATGTAATTTATTTTATCATTTGCATACAATTATGCTTTTAAATCGAGGTGCTCAGATTTTAAAAACTGCTCTCCCATTTCGGCTAAAACTACATGTCGCCTTTAGTAGTTTGTATGTTAAATTTACTACACTTATTTATTGTTTTTTATCTTAACTTAAAAACCAATTTTAACCATTGGTATTTGTTTAAAAATAAATCTTAGTTTTATTTATTGAATTTTTGAAACCTATGTCATTCTATTTATATTTTTTTCTGGCTATCTAATTATATTATTAGATCTCCCTATATTTAATGCGTTATATTTTACCTTTTAAAGTTAATTAACATTGATTTGAAAAAAAATTAAATACCTAAATTTTTAGTTTTTAAACATTTCTCCAAAAACACCACTAAGCTTAATACAAGCTTTAAAGATAGTTAATTTTGATAAGTCTATTGTTTTACAGAAATTTAAAATAGCTAAGTCCGATTTACAGTAGTTTCTTTCACACAGAAAACTACATTTGTTTTTTATAAAAAAAATTGAAAACTATCAGAATGTGAAATAACATTTAATAACCTTTTACATAAATTGAGTCAAGAAGTTCAAATTTATTTAGTGATTAGACAATGCATTGTATTTAAATATACTTAACACTACAGTAAAATATATGTATTTAATTAAATATAATTAATTATTTTGATCTGCTCAAAACTTAAAGATGGCTTAATATATATGAAATATAATTAACAATTTCTGACTATATTCAAAGGCGATTTGCATATCTCTTGGAATTTTATGTTGAATTAATTATTGAATATGTTACTGTTGTTAAGGATCAGATTTTTTTAAAGCACACAAACAGTGATTTTTTAAAAATAATAAACTAGTTACATTTATTTTCAACAAATAGCTTTTACTAAAATAAACAAGACTTGGTCTGTGATTATTTATTAGCCAACCTGTATGTGTTGGTTTATAATTCAGTTGCTGCTTAGTATTAATTTCTCTCATTTACCGAGATTGGGAAATACTAGACTGCAGTTTATTTTCTATTTCATTTTGTTCATCTTTTATATTGCATAGGCTGTGAAGGATTTTATCCCAAGTCTGAAACCTTAATTTATTTTGGGTTAAATTATTCTTGTGAAATAAAACTTTGGCTTATTTCATATATACTAAAACCATTTTGCAATATTTGTTGAGATTTTAAGTTATGTGACTTTGTGAATTGTATCTTTATTATTGTAATTGTTTGTATTGTAATATATTGTACATAATATAAATAAACAAGAATTTAAAAAAATTATTTAATATTAAATCAGTAATACAAATAGTCACCATGTCAAACATAACATTAACTTAACATCATTTTGATTAATTTGGCACTTAATAACACAAGCACTTGATTCACTTTATTCTAAAATGTCATCACGCTTTAGTACTAGCAATATCACGAGGAAAGTAATAATTCCTAAAAGCATTGTGAGGATGAAAAAATATCCCAACTTAAAAAAGTGGCACGCCATAAACTTGACTTTGTTTTGTTGCAGCTGTTTCTCGAAAAGATGAAATTCTATTAAAGCGTCTGAGCTTAACGGTGACCAAAGCAATATTTTATTTAAGAGGCTAGACGTTAAGGCGGCTTCATTAACCGTCATTTGGCAGGAAATATTGACAGCAAGTAACTCTACAACTCGTTGAAAGATGACCACAAAGCTAAATGGTATATTCTGGGCCAGAAAATCGCTTAGTATGATTTGGTAAAACTGAAAATTATATTTTTCGTCTAAAATGCTGTACACATTTGTGATAATACCTGTATAGATTACAACCATCTGAAGCATAATTTGAAAGCCATAGGCAGAATTCGTTGAGGTTGTCATCTCGCATAAAAAACAGTAATTTTTCCGTATTGACCGAAGTCTCAAGTTTTGTTTCAAGTAAAACTGATGCAAAGTAGACTTTGTGACTGCGCCCATTTCATATCTCTCTGAAGTATTTTTATAACAAAATACTTTACCCCTTTTAATTTCGGTTCTTTCTTTCACAGGGCCTGAAAATAATCCTTTAAAATCGACTTTGAGATCATCTTTTTTCTTCTTCATATTTCTACATATTTCTTCAAACTGCTCAGTTATGCCTAAGATTTCTTGGTTTATGTAGGCCACTCTTGTTTTTATTAGCAGTACAAAGGCGACATATTGATATACCAACATGCAACTCACCATATTCGCCGAGATAATGTAATAGTCGAAGACTGTAGCGAGATCAGAACTCGTAAAAAAAACATACGGTGGCATGGTAGAAGAAGAATACTGTTGTCGACGCAAATAAACTCAGAAAAGTGTTCCTGTGAACTGAAACTTTGATGGCAGTAACACAGTCATCAATCTTGTGTAATCTCATTAAATACGACTTGATGGCTTTGGGAGCAAGCGTTATCGTGAGATAGAAACAAATAGTCACCTGCATGGTGGTCGTAAGGTAATACATAAAATATGGTGCGAGGAACAGTTCCGACTCTGTGTCTGGATACAGCTCCCTGATTTTCCCCGACCAAACTGTGTAGGCCCACGTTACCATGAGGATAAAAACCCCTGTAGAGTGAAGACTCCACACAAATGATTTGGTTATGGTCACCTTCTGTTTGTACATGTCAGCGCAGCAGGGAGACAAACCTAACAGTTTGCAGGGAACCAACAGCGGGCTTAAGGATGAAAAGGTGTTTTTGGGGGAGAACATGTTTATAATTGAACGTGATTTTACTGCTCCTCTCTTTTTGTGATTCATTTTAATTCGTGGGATCTAATGCGTTCTTAATGTTTTTGCTGTAGCAAAAAAATGAATAAAATAAGCAATAATTAATAATAGCATACTTCTTTGAAACATCAAAACGTTATAGAACTAATTAACCAACAAAAAAAAATACTTGAATTATTTTAAGTTTTAGTGATTCTGTTCCTCTATGAATTATAATTTATGATTACTTTGTTTAATTGTTTAATTTCCATGTCCAAAGAGATTAGATGTAAACATCTTTATCTATGAATATAAATAATGGACTTAAATAGTGGTTCAAGTCAAGGTCTGTTTATGTAAAGGAGATTGGGGTTTGAATTAGACCCATTTATAGCAATTGTTTAAAACTTGAACATCACACTGACATAATAATATAAAGCATGCCATTTTTTAAGTCTTAAAAAAATAAAACACAAAGATAAGTATAATCGAACCCTAGCAAAAAGTGATTGTAAAATTTTTTTAATTTGCAAGACTAATAAGTTTAGTTTGATAAAGGCAACAATGTCGAAACATTACTCGCAATGTGTTTTAAGTGTGTATGACTATTTCTACTATAGAAGATAGAAGGAATAATAAAGAAAATGTCACCTCTGTGCATTGGATTCTTCCCACATTTTTCTTTATTTTTATCACTTTCCATTATTATAAATTATTTAGTCATTGGGTCACCTCATTGTTAAGTCGAACTAACAGGGGGAAATCATACTGTAAAATGGTAAAGTGTATTTTACTTTTAAGAAGTTTTTAAAAATTCATTCGTAAGAAATTTGTCGGCCATGCTCGGCAGATTTCTTCACTAGAATGAGTGTTGCCTAAGAGCCCATTTCACAGCACAGCCGATTGGCCGGGATATCGAATACAAGTTTATTCCTGAACCCAAATGAGTATCAAGTGCTGCTTGCTAAATTCTTCACTTAATAAAATTGGGATCACTTTAAAATGAGTTTTTTTTGTATTATCTAAAGCTTCACTCTTGTGTTAGACCTAGCCTGCCTATGACGGGGAGATTCATATTCGAATCCCGGTTGGGTCTATTGAAGGTGGTCTTTCCTAAATGGTTTTCACTTTCCTTCCACATAATTGCAGATATATTACGTCTAAAATTATTCTTTCTTCATCCCTACCCAATTACTTACTTTATGGCATTAGGAACTCAAACTTTCATTGCTGCACTGGTAAAAGTACGCCACCTATCCCTATCTTGAGCTAGTTCTATCCAGTCCACCTCATTACACCCTATCCCTATCTCGAGCTAGTTTTATCCAGTCCACCTCATTACACCCTATCCCTATCTCAAGCTAGTTGTATCCAGTCCACCTCATTATACCCTATCTTCTACAGGTCCTTTCTAATTTTATACTCCTGTTTTGATCTAGGTAGTAGGATGTGGTGTTATAAAAGTTTTTTTATGTTGTATTTTAAAAAAACTATTGTTTCACTGCTCTTAATTCCACTGTTCTGTATGAAGACTTTAGAAAATTGCATCCCAACGTCTGGTTCAAACTGTATTACTTAACCTAAGTTGGGTGTTATTCGTTGGATGAGATCGGATCTCAGGAAGTATTAACCAATATCGCTAGTTGCACTAAGTCGCCACTTTCACAATAGACTGGGCTGCCAATAACTGGTAGATCAAGAGTAGAATTTGGTCGGGTGGATTGATGGGTTGTTTTTTTTCACTTTCCATGCAGATGTGGATACATATTCAACATTAAACCTTCCTCATACAAACTACATTTATGTTACTAGTACATATACTTCTAACTCTAAACGGGTAGAAAAATGTGGGGGACAACAAAAATTGTTGAAGACATTTTAGATTGTAGATTTAGCAATTTTTCAAAATTATTTGTATTGAAGGCTGCAATCAGAAATTAGAGGAGGAAGAGGGGTCGAAAAGATGAGGAATTTGAGGTACTTTACTATCTTTGTGCTATAATAATTATTAATGATAGTAGCAAGTATTTTTTTAGGTTTTAAGGAGAAGATTCTTTCCCCAATTGATAGCATTCTCTTTGCAAACTTTTTATATTGTATAATGTGTTATATGAGGTAAATATAAACAAAAACAAATCAAATTAACATATTGTCTCAGGTGTGTTTAATTGATATCAATTACAATGTATTATTAACAAATATGAACACATTTTAATATTTCACAAATATTTATGTGATGTGATTGTACATTTTATTTTACAGTTTGTTTTTATAACCTTTCACTGTTGTTCTCATTCACAAATTTGTTGACTATTTTTAAGCTCATTAACAGTTTTTATTGGCAGCTAAATGTCAACTAGAGTACAAGAAAATACAATGTAGCTTATAATTTATCATTTTATAAATTTTAAAACTTAACTTTTTATCTATCTGCTTCAGTGGCCGCATGATCTAATGCGTTACTTTCGCAATATATTAGACTGCCGATCCCGTGAAGATATCTTTGTTGGGTGTACTGAGGATGGTTTTTCTAACATTGTTTTTCTACACTCCCTCTATGCAAATGCAGGTACAGTTCCTTTAAATATAACTTCATAATCCCTAAAACCATTAACATAATTATTAGTATTAAAGCATACAACCCGAAAAAGTTGAAATACTTTCTATCCAATAAATACTGAACTTGGACAACCTATAGTGAGTAAACATTTTATAGAATTAAACTTAACAATATGGCACTAATAATCTTAACTTTTATTACAGATCAACTGGATTAAGGACATTCCTAAAAATAGAAAATGAAGTATTTTTACTTATTTTGTTAATATTATACACACCAAAATGAAGCATTATAGACTAAGGTTAAAATATCACTTTCCTCGTGTATCGACAGTTACTTACTAAAATAGTGGGTTTTTTCATTGTAAAAACCATATTTATGTGTTTGTTCCTTTTACATGTTTCTATCCACCTTTCCTGAACCTTCTTCCAAATATAACACAATTACCTCATAAAACAAAACGAGATTTTCCTTATATAGAAAGATTATAGTGGTTTGTATTTACCACTTAATTTAATAGTTTTGATGGAAAATGTAAACATAATTTAATAATGTATCAAATATTTTCATAGTTTATTAAGAGATAAATATTTAATATATGTAACATATAACCTCAAAGTTAGTAAAATATTCAGTAATAATGCTTTGCATTTTCTCTTTGATCATTTTGATGATAATTATGACCAATCATCGTTGTTTTAATAGGCATGTTTTAAACACATTTGTGCATACAGCTTATACTAAAGAAGATTTACTTAACCCAAACTTAAGCCATAGTACCCATAAAGGTACAAGTTGAAGTTAAGCGCTTAAATGGTGACAGTCTTTCTCAAATAGAAACCTAAGAAGTGATTACCATCCGGTAATAATTATGTTTTAATGTAAGGATTATTATGCCTATAGTAAAAATTGAAACATGGCTTCATTCTTACAGATTTTACGTATTATTATGAGATTGTGTCATAGAGTTATTGGGAAAGGTAGGAAGCTTCCTTTCAGGGTAAACAAAGTGTATTTAAAAGAAAAATTGGTATTAAAAAAAATACTCTAGAAACATAAAAATTGACTAAAACAAAATATATTTTTTTGGGGGTGCAAAATTTTTAGAGTTGATAGTAAATTTTCCTATATTTTCAGTAGTACTCCTTTAGAGAATTGCAGGCTCAAGACATTAACAATTTCTCAGTGTTTTTTTTCCCCTCTGTACCAGTAATTTAAAACAATCTAGTTCAACCAACTATTGTATTTACCTAAAGCTCTTCCCCTGCATAGTATCGCAGGAATATATTATGAATAAAAAGTTAGTACGGAAGTCTGGTTTCCTCGGAGAATGAGGTACGGTGGCATTCCCTTGGTCAGAAGTTCTAGCCATGCCAGGTACAAGGGGGCAGAAACCACCCCTCTTCGGGGGATGGGCAGCGCCCTGGAAATAAAATCCGGTTGACAGATCAGATAAGTCCACTATACTTGGGTCTGGTCATTCCTGTTTTATTTTCAAGCAAACGATTATTTAACTAAATACCTGTATATATTATATACAGGCTGTATCGTAACATGTGGGTCCCACTTCAGCGGTGGACAGGAGATAAATAAATAATCATGTAAACCATGTTTGTATCCCAGTAATTTTGAGCTGCTTAACTTTTTAGGAAGTGCTGGGGATGGATTATTTTTGGCTGAACGCAATAATTGCAATGCAATGTATTTAAAAAGAGTGCAGTCTTCTACAACACAGTGACTGCAAGCTTGCATTTAGGCCGAAGACTGCCATTTTGACCACCACCTATAATGTTAAGCAGCTCCACATAACTGGATTATAAGCATTACTGTAACTCTGAAACAAGGTGAAATGGGACACATGTTTAAATGATATGTTTACATCATTTTTGTTTCTCTCGTCCACTTCTAAAATGGGTTCTAAATATTACAGTACACCCGGTCGGTATGTTTAACACTTTTTGGTAAGAAACTTAAAAAGTAAAAAGATAATTCTAAAACATGTTTTGAAAAAAAAAAAATACTTGCAAAATGGAAATTTTCCACAAAATTATGTACCCTTGAAATTGTTGTTACACATAAGATTAATATTGTGATGAACACTATTTTAAATATGTTTATTTTGCTATTCAATAATTATTAATTAGTTATATACTTCCCCTTGAGTTATTTAGAGAAGAGTCTATGTATGATAAGTCAAATGGGGACCTTGAAATATGACACATTGGTTTTAATAATAGTACCGGTACCAAGAACAGTTCGGATAGGGTGTATGCACAGTCCAATTTTCAAAGGAATGGTCTTATCTGACACATAAAAACGTTAGTAGATTTACTTTCACGTCTTCACACATTAGCTCTTTAGAGATCTTGAGCTGTCACTTTTGATAGCTACTATCAATAACTTTTAAATTAAACTAATAACTTGAATGGAAAGAGTCGGTAATGAATTGGTTCTAAACGACTTTGGTTTGAAAGGGAATTCATGAGGTAAATGTAAAATACGCGTCTTATGTTGGCTTGGGCATGTTGAGAGGACGAGTGTGGATTGAATTACTAAGGAAATATAGGAAGGTAGAGTGTGGATTAAAAGGAAGGAGTAGGTCATGTAAGACGTGGCTAAATGCATATGAACTCGTGGGAAAAGATAAACATTAAGAGTTTCAAGTATAAAAGAGCATGTATGTCTCGGTGTATGGATGCATTTGAAGCGAAGGAAGAATGCTAGGATAGGAAAGTGTGAGGAAAGCTAATGAGGGTGGATAAAGAATGGAGTTGTGAACTAGATGCACAGTTTCTTGTCCACCCCACAAGGGATGTATAGAACTAAAAGTAAAAGGTTGACAATAATGACCACAGAAAAATATGTTTGTATTTTCTAAAAGACCCTTCCTATGAAAATTACACTCTAGACGAAGATTGAGAGATAGCAGGTCCGTGATAAGGACACTAATGGGGTTTCTACTCACATGACCACAAATGTGGAGTCGACAGAATACTGAAGTAGTAACTCTCTTATCCTCATATGTCTGTTTGTCTTCTCCCTTAGAGTGTGAAGTTCGGTCTTGGTTATCACCGCTTTACCATCTGATACCATGAAAATAAATAACAAAACCCAAAGATTAAATACTGTGACCCACCTCGGTGGTGTAGTTAGCTAACGCGCTAGTCGGTGTTGAGCTCGACTGCTGAGGACGGGGAAATTGAGGTTTGAATCTCGGTCGGTGAACTGGGGGTGGTTTTCCCTAAATGGTTTTCCACTCTCCCTCCACGCAAATGCGGGTTCACTTCCTCTAATTCAACCTTCCCAATTTCTGATCCATTAGCGTTATTAGTACTTAAAGCGTATAACCCGAACGGGTAGTAAGATGTGGTGCTAAATATTGTTGTTGTTGTTGTTGTTATTATTATTACTGTGTTTATTTACTATTTGTTAAAAAGAAATTGTTGTTACAGATGTTTATTCATGATTTAATTGTCAGTCAATTTTTTTTTATTTAGAAAAATTAAAAATTGAAATTAAAATAAAATGACATGTAGCTGGCCATTCATTGGTGACTGAAGGGTTGAGGTTTTTAAGCTTGTCAGGTCGCACAAGGGTGGATTTCCATGTTCGATTTATCAATGTGGCTTTATTATTTCCTCTTACTCTGAATGTAGGTGCAATTATTCTTAGATCTAACTTTCCCAACCCTAACCTTTCTATTAAGTGGTTCCCACCTCTATCGCTATAACATATTAATAATACATTTAATGTGCACTTTTTTTAAACAAGATTATACTAATTATTTGTTGGTAAAACTTAACCTCAGGATAACAACCAATAACACTAGGCCCCCAACCGAGCCTTTAATTAAGCATTTTAACACATTTGTGCTAGTATCGTTCAATATATATAAATACTTTATTTTTCGACCAGCCTGGCATCGAACCAGCTTCCCTGGTACTTTAGAAATGTAATTGCAGTCAGCAATGCCTTGTCATAAGAGTGTTGTCAGGGTAAGCAGAGCTTATTAAGACTGCACATATGTTATGTTCTTCCCCCAATGTGTTTCCGTTTGACCAAAAACACACAAGCTCTGCTCTACACACCTCATATGGAAATGTGTTTCTATTTATATATGGTCGAAGAATGTATTACCAAGTGTTGAAAACATTCACAGGTACAGTTTAAACTAACACAGCTTACGTTGGCAACACATCACATCACTCCACTGGAGGTCAATCAATCCCCCATTCGACTTGAACCGTTTGTAATCTTGTATATAGGTATAATGGTTGATTCCCAAGACCATACAATAAACCGTTCCTAATTCGTAAGCCACCTTTGAGGCTACATCGGCCAGCAGTTGAGCCTGTTCTTTGTTTCTACACTCACCAGCATCACTGGCGTCACCTCTGAAGTTCTCGATAAGGGACGCAAACTCTTTCTTAGTTTCTTCGGTAGCCTTCTTACCAATGTCGGGTATTACAATCACATCGCTGTAGTCGATACGGAACTTTGAGAGCAGGGCTGCCAGGCTGAACATAAAAATGTACTTAGATGAATATGTTATGTTGATATAAGAATAAAGAAGGGAGTATACTTTTTAAAAACACACATTATATCAGAAATCGAGCTACAAACTATTTCATCTTGGATAGTACAGCTATAAAAAGTTACTACTATAATGAACTCAGATATCAGGTCATATGATATGCAGCTGTCACTTTTGATAGATAATTATCAATACCTCAAAAAATTAAGTGTGTAATTTCTAAAAGGTATAATACTTGTCATAATAAAATCAAATTACACATATATAACCCTTGATATTTGATAAATATCAGGACTAACTGTAATTCAAACAGTAAATATTATATTTGTCGGAACCATCCAGTATATATTATACAACGGATAGCACTCTCAGTGCCAGCATGTTTGACTGGCTCTCTCAGGATGGGTCCACTCCGGGTCGCGTGTGTTAGAAGATGGTTTACCCAATTGTAGTCTTCAAAGTGATTTTTCCTAACCTCTCGACAGGTAAAGACATTGATGCATTGCCTCTCTCACTTGTCATTGATTCAAATGGCAAGTAGTGAGGAAAAGGCATCAGAAAACCTGCAGTAGGAATAGCTTACACTAGCAAATTGATTTTCAAACAAAAATGTCTTTGTTAAAAAAAAATAGTGATGTAAGTTGTTTAAATTAAATGTATATAATTGATAGAAGTGTATATATCAAATATTTTTTAAATTGTATTTTTAGAGAGACGCTCACTTTCGTTGGTCCTTGTCGAGTTCGTTCTTGTTGTGAGCCAGTGAGAAGATCCGTAACTTGCACCCGGAGAACTGGGACCTCGTACTCAGGATGTAAGGGATCAGCAAGGTAAGTCCTGCCAACGTTGAACAAGAAATTATTTGTTCACAAGTCTCAACTCAAGAGATAAAAAAAAGGATTATTGTATTATGACCTTCTATAAAGGAAACAAAATCTGGATATAATGGAAAAATGAGGGGATTTAAGCAGTTGGGGAAGCTCAGAGACAAGGTGATCACTGCAAACCTTTTGTTGTTGTTGTTTTAATGTCCTTTAAGTTTATTTTAATTATTTGGCATGTTTCCTTAGCTTAGACCGCTGATAGTCGGTACTATCACTGGACACTACGGCCTTACCTCCATCGTCGTACAGCCACCAGACGTCGATGCATCCCTTGTCTTGTTTCCTCCTGAAGCGCGTGATCTGGTCCCACATTACCTCGGAAAGGGGCTCGCCGGAAGGACCCAGGTACATGTCTGGCAAATTCTTGTTCTTCTTTTTGGACTTGCTGGGCTTTACCCCGCATACAACACTCTCGGGTAGAGGTTCAGGAGTAATAACTTCCGGGTCCATCTCCAAAAGAGGGGAGCAACAGGGTGAGTCTGGGAGCTCGCTCACCACCTCCACTGGAACAACTAAGTCCATTAGATTCACCGAACTTTGTAGGATGGCCTGCACTCCGTTTATTATAAATGGATAAAAGTGGAGAACATAATGGCATTAATGAAATCACAATCCCACATACTTTATCAAACTTCCATACTAATATATTTTTTTAAATCTAAACTATTCAAAAAACAGTTATCAGTAAACTACACTTAATTTTAGAGCTAAAATCAAAATCATGGTATGGTCTGGGTATGATCGTATATCAAGTTTAAAGTAAATCCATTGAAACTTTTTCGCTGAAGACTCAAGTACAGATATGGAGGTAGATAAAATTTTAAGATCCACTTTTTGGGGGCCTAAGGGCACATTAAATATCAAGATCCATCATAATCTCAAGATCAACAACTGTCATGATTACAATAATCTATATTTAAAAGCATGTCTTCACTGATGTGATGTCAGAACTTTTTTTTAAAAAAAAGGAGGGAGAGAGCACATAAAAACATTCGGGTAGGGGGGGGGGGGGGGGGNCGGGGGGGGGGGGGGGGGGGGGGGAATTGTCTTCCACCCCCAAAACCTTTTTTACCCACCCCGCTGCCCGATAAATGTTTGAAAATTGGATGTCCCTAGAAGCAATTTGGAATGGTCTACTTCTCTAATTTCTCTTAAAATTAAATGCATCCAGAAGCTATTTGAAGTGATCTTATCTGGCGAATTCTTAAAAATTGAATGCATCTAGAAATCATTTGGAGTTAGGATCATTTTTCAGCTTCATATTCAATATTAGAGGGGGAAGGGAGACGGGAATTTATTCCCGAGGGGGCCAATGCCCTTCTGTCCTCTCTCACTGACTTGATCTGTTCGGTACTGACGGTGGATTCACCAACTGTCAAGATATTTTGGAGGGCTTCTATTCAAAATAATAGTTAAGAACGATCTTTCAGGTTTGTTAAACACATTTGGATTTCTCACTGTATGTCCATCTACTAAGCCGAAAGTCTCAGGTTCAATTCCTGGCGTGTCCTAGACATGTATCACTGGTATATCAATTGGGGCTTATCTTTTCACAGTTTTGAATTGATGGCAAAGAGACCTACTGTTGTGTTTGCCTTATAGTTAAGATAGTATGCAAGTCATGTGCTTGTATCAATTTATACATTGCACATTAAACCACAACAATTAAATTCATTGAAGAATCATCCTTTCAATACCACTTAATAAATTAGATTAACATGATGGAAAAGCCTTCTAAACAATACAAACCTATTTTTTTGTGATTAACATTGATAATATTTAACTACAGTTAAGGTGACCTGGCGGTCTAGGGGTAAGGTGTCAGACTTCTGTGCTGGCGGCCGAGGTTCAATCCTCGGTCCCGGCACAGATTTATCTGATTCCCAAACCCTTCCTTCACCTCTGACAAGGCATCTTGTGAATGTGGGGAATGCCAGGCCTCCACCGTGGTTCGGATTCCACGTTAAACTGTAGGTCCTCTATTTCATCTCACAATCACCCTACCATTACACATTAGCGTAAGTGCGTATAACCCGAACGGATAGTAAGACGCGGTGCTAATAATAATAATAATAATAATATTATTATTTATGGGTTTTAATATTATATACTAAAAGTGATAACATTAACTCACATGGCTTGACTTGTGAATGTATGAAAATAATTTTAGTAACTTTATTAAAATATTGTTCTACTATGTTACTACTGAAAGTCTTGCATAGTTTGCCTAGAAGAGGCGGATTTTTTTTATTTTTTTCTCACAACTCCTCAGGTAGAGAAAATATTGTGATCATCCAAAAAAAAAAACGAATTCTAGATTTTGATGAATATCGACGTTTCATAAACCACCAAACCCGAAAAAGTTGATCTTGGGGGTGTTGTTCAGCTGTCTGTGTGTGTGTTTGTACCTCAGCTTAGAGCCAAAACTATTTTACTGATTAGGCTAAAATTTGGTATTGAGGGCTTTCTTAAGGTTCTCACTGAGTTTTTGGAATTATACAAGTAAATCTTAAATTTAAGGTAGCTAACTTAAAGGCCAAAAGATTAAAAAAATCGATTTTCTCAAAATTTCTCCGACTTTTATTAAAATTTGTATCTAAGCATTGTTTAATATTAAACCTAAAATGTCTCCTTTTTTCTGATCAAAATGTCATAGAGGGTACTTTACAAAATTAGATAACTACCATTTTGTTCAAATCTTAACGCTTTGAGATCAAATATATATATATTTATAAAAACAATAGTGTCTGAGCTATTGGCAAATATATTTTTAATTGGAGGTCTGGTAAATGGGGAGTTGATTTTGTTCTTTGATGGTCATAAATGTTTCTTTTCCTTAGTATGTTTCTGTAATAGTATATATTATTTCATTCATTAATGATCTTTGTTAGAATGTGATGGCTCTTTTTTCCCCATTATGTTTACTCAGCAATGTATTTTATTTCATTTTACATGTCTAATGAGTTTTAAGTAAAACTCAATTGTTAGGTTAAAGGAGAGAGAAAGTACGTGCAGCGGGCGCACCATAACATTTAATTCTTAATGGATCTAATAGAACCGATACAATTATCCATCGAGCCATGCTGTGGCTACCTTGTGCCAGCTGCCCTGTCGACTGGTTCCTTCTAATCTTTTCTTCCTCAGCTTTCTTGTCTATGCTAGAGATGGGTACAAACTCTTCGTCCTGTATCAGCTTGGAGTAGTCGAGTCCTTCTTGAAGTCTAAGAATTCCCACCGCCAAGTAGCGATCCAGAGCATAGCTAAAAAAACACGAGCAATAAACTTACACTTAGAAACAAGCTTTCTTTGCGTGGTTACGCTATAGTCTAGCGTACAAGCTAGAGTCGTAGTGTCAAGCTGAGGCTACCTTTCAGAGTGAACCGAGTGTAATTAGGTGCAAAACCGTGTTGCTAAACAATAACTAAGAAAGATAAACTGCAATGCAAGTCTCATAAAGGAAGTCATTCTACAGCAGCGCTTAGTTGCGTCATAGACATATAGAAATCTAGCATTTTAAGAAGCTGTTGGTTTTTAAAAATTTGTTTCGCGCCAAAATTGTGTTGAAGTGTATCAACAAAAGTCTCCCTCCTTATAGGATTAAAAAAAACCTTATAAATGTCAAGATGTATAAGGGTTTGGTAAAACTTTGGAAGATGAGCTTAGTTTTGTTTGTTTTACGACAGCCTTTCATCAAATAATACAGTTCTGAGATCTAAGTTGATGGTTAGAAACCGATATAGCATTCCTAAAATAAAATAGTAATTTTTTATTTGGTATACATAAAACATTTTAAGATAAGGCAGTTGTTTTATTGGTTTTGAAGCTTCCAATTCCATAAGAAATCAACAAGTGTGAGAAGATATCCCAAAATGCTTAACTATTTTCTAAGGAACTGAAATTAAAAATGTGCACGCCATCAAGGATGTGTAATTTATTTACACTATTTTGTTAGTGCACATTTGAATTATCTACTTCTTACTCGTGATGAAAAATATGTGTTTTCTTTTCTGGAAAAAGCTATCTAGATTTTCACAAAATTGGCAAAAGTGGAGAAAGGCTTCATTGTACAAACTAATGGTTAAACGTCGTTTCCTACTTGGTGGATTAGAAGCTATTTTGCGAAGTTGGCTGAATCTTAACTTGGAACACCTAAGCACGCTTAAAGTACTATCTCACTACAATGCGATGAAATTAAAAAATAATAATATTTAGCACCGCGTCTTACTACCTGTTCGGGTTATACGCTTTAAGTACTAATTACGCTAATTGATTAAGAATTGGGAAGGTTGAATTAGAGGAAATGAACCCGCATTTGCGTGGAAGGAGAGTGGAAAACCATTTAGGAAAAACCACCCCCAGTTCACCCGACCGAGACTCGAACCTCGATCTCCCCGTCATCAGCAGTCGAGCTCAACACGACAAGCGCGTTAGCCAACTATGCCACCGAGGCGGGTATTAAATTAAAAGAAAGGGAAGAAAAATGAGTATTTCTCCCCGGGAGATGTCTTGCTTATGTGCTGATACACTTTCCCCTCCACTGACGAGTATAAACAGTGAACACTCACTCTATTATTCATACAGCAGGGATGCACATTTCCGAATTAGTTTTTACTTGTCTCCTTTTCTAGAAAAACACTTGCATCCAAGGACTTTTTTAATAAACATCTTGGCAGGAAGATTTCTAAAGGCCATCTTTGTGAATAAACCAAACACCCTAAGTTAAAGACAATTTAAATATCTGTGTTTACTAAAACTACTTCATTTTTTTTTTTAATTTTTTTTACAATTGAAGACTATTTTTAAAATAACATTTTAAAATTTTTCCAAAGAATATTAAATATAAGTAAGAAGCATAATTTCTTATTAGTTAAGACTCGAATAAGAAACATTTATATTAGAGATTTCTTATTCAAGTAGTAACTAATATTATTTTTTAGAATTTATGTTTTCTGTTTCAATGTTATAGACTATCCTTAAAACGCACCGAATAAAATGTGAATACATCAATGCTGGGAACACAATCAACTCAACGTTCATTCTACTTACACTTAACCAGTACAATTAAAATGAGGTTCGGCAGAGTGATATACCTACATAAAAACACACAAATAATGATATAGAAAAACGTGATTTAAAATACACATGGATTATATATAGTATGAGAAATAGGGATCAATTTTACCTCAACATGGTGATCATAAATCATTTTAATGCAAACATAAATAGTTCTCTCTCTCTCACACACACACACACACGATGTGATTACGTCTCACACTCCTCAATTTCACGAATGAACCTCCACCAGCAGATTATTTGCGTTTTTTCTCTCTTTAGTACTTCATCTGTTTATGGTATGCAAACAAATTCTTTGCTGCAGTTTTTTATGAGTCTTCTGAACTCTAAATGATTCTTATTTCTTCTTCATGTTTGATATATTTTTACACCAAATATTAGACACTTTGAAATCATCTCAAAGGTTTCGCCATGCTTTGTTTGAACAATATGGGATTTTTTTGCTTTCTACCTTCAATGCAAAGGTTCCAAATCAAACTATGGACCAGACAAGAACCCACTGAATAATGTTGAAGTACTGCCGAAGAGCCTCCTTATCGCAGGTCTGCCAATCCGACTTGTAACCCATTAGCAGCATGTTTGGTCGAAACTTCCCTAGCCCGCACATCTGCATGAAGGCTCGAGCCGAGGGTTCGAAATCTCCTTCGGTCAGGGTGAAGAAGGCTTTCACCCTGTGCTTGGTGAACCAGTGATACGCTTTCCTGGTGAGGGCGTCGTGTGCACGCTGTGAGTGGTTACCCTGAAACAGCAATGCCAGCCATAAATATAGAAACATTTTTTGTAGAAAGAAACTTCTAGAAAAATCAACAACAAAAGGTTTTTTTTCCGACTAACCTAACATTGTACAATATTATTAACTTGTTATTTTATAGGTATTGATAATATCCATAGAAAATTACAAATGCAGATCACATGACTTGACTTATGAATACATGAAATTAGACTGTAGCAGGATGGGTTCTTCCATGCGGTAATTGATTGTATTTAAGAACGATAAATATAAATCATTCATTTATTTCTAAATCACTAATAACACAACTATATTTCAAAACAACATGAAAAAATTGAGTTTAATTTTCCCTTTCAATGCTCCTAGTAGTCCTTTAATGATTGTTAAAAGCAACAAGATAGATAAAGGCTGAAACATAAATATGGCATTCACAAAAGACAAGACAACACAAATATAAGGAAAAAATTATAATAAATTGGAACTTAAAATAATTAAATAAGGCTGTTTTCAAAATGATGTCACTCAAAAGGATCAACATGAGATGAAGCAAACAGCCCAATGATTGGTGTACAAAATGTAGTCCAAGATTATATAACCTTGTACTTTGTAGACTAGTTGTGGACCTTTCTACCTTTTGACTCTGTGCGCAAAAGATAAATATGAACAAGCCATTACAATCCACGTTATTTCAAAGCAAACATTCTGATAGTGAGCCTTACTTACTCTATGGTATTAGGAACTCGGAAGTTCATTGCCGCACTTACAAAAGTATGACAACTGTCTCTAACTTGAGCTAGTTCGTTACACTTTATCTCTTTCAGGTCCATTCTAATGTTATCCTCCTATCTACTTCTAGGTCTCCCCAATGGTCTCTTCCCATTGGCTTTCCCATTCACTACCCTAAAACCCGCCTCGGGGGCATGATTGGCTAACGCGCTAGTCGTGTTGAGCTCGACTGCTGAGGACGGGGAGATCGAGGTTCGAATCTCGGTCGGGTGAACTGGGG
>CABEEJ010001072.1:105226-128947 GCA_901482245.1 Timema douglasi | reverse complement strand
TTCACGCAAATGCGGGTTCATATACTCTAATTCAACCTTCCCCGTTCCTAATCCATTTGTGTAATTAGTACTTAAAGCGTATAACCCGAATGGGTAGTAAGATGCGGTGCTAAATAATAAATAATAAAAACTACCCTGAACATGGTGCTAGAATCTCCCATTCGCACTGCATGTCCTGCAAACTGGGGTCTATGAGACTTGATTACTCTAACAATGTATTGATGATGAGTACAAAGTATGTAAATCATCATAATGTAACCTCCTCAACTCTTCAGTATTATGTACCATTTTGGACCAAATTTCTTCCCAAGCACTTTGTTTTCGAACACCCTAAATCTCACTTTTGTCATGTAAGGTACAACCTTAAAGAACAGCCGGTAAACTATTGATATGCAAAAATCAAAAATAACTTTTTTAAGTTATCATTATATATTTGAAATCGTGACACAATGCAAATGAACATTCAACCTTCAACACTCTACTAAACATTTATATTAAAAGATTATATATATATATATCTATATTGAAATACCTTGACAATGTCGGCACACAGTAATAAAGACAACCCTTTAGTGATAAGGTTGGCAAAGTCGACCAAGGGAGGCCTGTCTCCGGGTAATCCGGTAAGCGCCAGAATCTGAGGTCTATAGTTCTTGACGTGGAGCTCTACTCTGTTTAGTTCGATCAGAGACTTCAAAGCCGAGTTGTAGGAGTGGGCTTGGGTAGAAGACCCCCAATTCACATCTGAAATTACAGATGAACATATTCAGTTTCATGTGATAGCTGTACAAAGAATAGGTAATGCAACTCGAACCAAACATTGCATAGGGGTGTAGTTTCATCAAATTTTAAAATCACAGTTTCACACAATAGAATGTACTACTAATGACAGTAAGATCAGAGTTTGAATCCCAGTCGGGTATATTGAAGGTGGTTTTTTTTTAAATGTTATTCCACACTGTTTCCATGCGAATGTGGGTACATTTCTTCTAAAGTTAACCTTCTTCATCCCAAAAAATTACTATATTAAGTATATATGTGTGATAATCCGGGCGGATAATAAAACCTGGTGTTAAAAAAAAATTACAACATAATTTTAAAATAATAATTTTCAAAGGAAAAACTATTAATCTGAACTTTATTTTACAATTGTCAAGGGAATAAATTCAAAAAATTACAATTCAATATATTTTCCGTTTCAAATATAGTCTTGTATTTTATTCCCCGGTTAATCAACCCTCAGTTGGGTTCTTAAGAACACTATTTAATTTGAATAGCACCCTGTGAGACAAAACGGTATCATTGGGGTTTATTGAGTGCTTTTTCCCCTAAGTGGTTAGCTACTTTATCTCCAAACAAAGACATATAGGCATACATTTCATCTAAATTATACCTTTATCATCCCTACTACCCTATTGGTATGAACACGCAAATATCCCGATGATATAAAGACGTGGAACATGGTTTTACCCCAAAAAATGATAACTCTTTCTGTGTTCAGCCCGAAAGTAAGGAATGAGCTCATATAAAACCATTGATGAGTTCTGATAATGATGGTGTTTGACTGGCAACAATTAAAGTCCTAATTAGTGAACACTGTATATTATTATCCAATCAATATGATTGATATATATAAGAGCACCAACTAAACTGTATATTATTGAAGATGAAACTATGAGAATAAAATGCTGAGCTATCAGGAACTTAATCTCTTTGGCAGAAACACTAGAATATCTTTGATACATTTTGTAGCCCCCTGCCCGAGCTATTCACATTTAATCACACCTATGGGGTAGGGATGTGGAAGGTGTAATTCAGAATGAATCCACCCATATTTGTGTAAAGCAGCAAAGAAAGGATAGGGGGAAACATAAGGAGGAGAGAAAGAAATGGAATTAAGAAAGGTGATAGAAGGGGGAAATATATATGTATGTATCCAATCTTGCCGTCACCGGAAAAACCAGACGAGATAAGACTGATACCTTACCCCGCATGCCCACCAATTCGATGATGATGATGATGGTGATGGTGATGGTGGTGGTGGAGGTGGTGGTGGTGATAATACATTCAAACCCGGCTAATCAGTAGGTAGAGGCGACAGCGTACCTGGTTTCCTGTAGGAGACATACAGGTAAAGGGTGATGACCACGAAGAAGGTGACTAGAGCCATCCACCAGGACATGAGGAACATGACGGCGATACACAGCAGGGTTCCGACAAGGCTCACCCACGCGTTGTAGTACTTAGGGAGACAGAAACAAAGTTGATTATTTGATAACATTACTACATAAAGAGAGAATTTTTCCTCCGTTTAAAAGTAGGGATAGGGTCGAATCCACTATTTTATGAATCTGGATATCAAATATGTATCTTTATTTTACCTTTTAATACCGAATCTCGATTTTAAATCCAAATCTTGGGGAGAAAAATATTATGACCCTATTAGGAAATGGAATATAACAAAATAGGAAGTAGAAAAAGTAACTAAATGTTTACATGCATTGCTAAAATGAATTCATACATACACCCAGTTAAGTGTTAAATTAATGGTCTGGGCTCTGGTAGATTAAGTTTTTCATGTAGTTTATGTTACAGCTGAACCACCAATAATAAGTATTAGAATTATAAAACAAATTCCAATTTAATAAATTATAAAAAAAAAGTTGAAAAGGGTTTGATTTTTTTTTATCTCTGATATTCTTAAGGATTCAAGGGCTTGATGATTTGAAGCTCTCGCCCCTCTAATTAAAAGTTTCATAAAGCGGTTGCAATTACACCGAAACATGTTATATTAAACAACATTTCTATACAACAGATCCTCAAACATTTACAAACAAAAACAACCGGGTGTTATGTAAGTTTTTTTAAAAAGAGTTTTATTAGGTTTATGTAATTCTCTGATTAACTTGTCATTAACAATTTCACAATGGTGTAGACAGAAAATCACCTGACCAATTTAACTGGTTAGATCTACAAAACAATAACTCTCAATTTTAATGTAACTTTTATCATTTTAATTGTAAGTTGTCTTGTTTCATATATTTTATATTTTTCGTTTATTTTTATTCATAATAATACTACCAACATTTTCTGCTCTACTCAATGAGGATATCACAAAAATGTTCATATTTACTAAAAATTGAAATTCAAAAACATGTATGTGCACACACCAATCAATTTTGTATGATATATCTTTATAGTAATCTTTTTTAGCCATCCTATTAATTATAATATTGCATATTGGTTGTTTGTTAAGGCATACAGCATATGTGAAGTAAGAAACTGATATCAAACAGAGCTCATCTAAATAAGTCATATGTATAGTAAAAACATTGAAAAAATAATAATGTTTGGTTTTGTATATATAATCAAAGGTTTAATTATCAGCTTCAGCGGTTGAATGGTCTAAAGTGTCATTCTCGCAATAGACTGGACTGCCAATCACGGGAAGACCAGTGTTTGAATCTCATTCAGGTGTACTGAAGGGGGGTTTTTCCCTAAATGGTTTTACAATCTTGCCCTGTTATTATTACATATGCATATAGCTCTAACGAGTAGAGAGATGAGGTGACAGAAAAAACCACTCTTTTCTCATATATTTTATAAAATGAATATGTTACATTGCAATAATAATAATATTTAGCACCGCGTCTTACTACCCGTTCGGGTTGTACGCTTTAAGTACTAATTACTCTAATGGATTAGGAATTGGAAAGGTTTAATTAGAGGAAGTGAACCCGCATTTGCGTGGAGGGAGAGTGGAAAACCATTTAGGAAAAACCACCCGACCGAGATTCGAACCTCGATCTCCCCGTCCTCAGCAGTAGAACTCAACAGGACAAGCGTGTTAGCCAACTACGCCACCGAGGCGGGTTACATTGCAATACATCTCGTGAGTATCGCTAAATATCGTTTCGGTGGAATGTTCACCTTGAAAGCCGGTCTCCAACCAGGACTCTTGGAGACCGAGGCGTGGAACACGGAGAAGTTGATGAGGGCGTAAGCAGCCAGGAAGAAGTTGGACAGCATCGGTGCGATGGAGTTCAGCTGGGCTGGAAACAGAACAAATCATGAGAATTCATTTTTATATTTCAGTGGGACATGAGGGAGGTCTGGTTTTAACTGAATAGAGGCAGACCTGCATCGGTTATCACGCAGTCTTTGAGACTTTACACTCACAATATACTTAATAGTTGGTGACGAGTTCGGGTTTCGAATGCCAACCATCTGCATCGAAAAAGCTGTTTCTTATGTGTTTTTCCACTATTTATTCTTTCAATTTCCGGTACATTTCCTTTAAATTTTACCTTCCTCATTCTTACCTAATTAGTATAAAGACCCCTAAACTTGCAATAAAATGCAATGCTCAAAATAAAATCTTTTCAATTTTCATTTAACAGATTTATAGTGCTCATGCTGAATTGAATATTTTATTTGGGTAGTTTCTTACTGCTTGTTTATGAATTAAGAACATTTAAAACATCGCTTTTAATAAATTCACTGATGACCTGGCAGTCTTTGGGTAAGATTTCAGACTTCTGTGCTAAGGGTCCAGGATTCAAACCCTCGGTCCCGGCACAGATTTATATGATTGCCAAACCCTTCCTTCACCTCTGACAAGACGTGTATTAATCACAACTTGTGAATGTGTGAATGTGTGGAATGCCAGGCCTCCGCCGTGGTTCGGATCCCACGTTAAACTGTAGGTCCTTCATTTCATCTCACAATCACCCTACCATTACATATTAGCATAAGTGCTTAAAACCCAAATGGCTAGTAAGACACGGTGCTGCTAGTAATGATAATAATAAAAATAATAATAATAATAATAATAATAATAATAATAATAATAATAAATTTACTAAAAATTCTCATTTAGTTTGCTCACCGATGAGTATGCAGCCTAACGAGATGAGGAAAACTAACATGTACCCTCTTACTGGGTCGTTGTTAGCTCCGTGCCCCTTGGAGAAGAAACCGATGAATGGGTACAGCTTATCTTTTGCAAGAGCCTAAAATTAGAAGTTTAAACAAATTAATTCTAATTTAAGCTTGGATGAACCATGCACATGGGAGATGGCTTCTCTTTATTTTATTTTATTTTAAATATTGAATGGAATCAATAAAAATAACATTCCTTTAACAAAATAGTTTGTGTATATACAATTTAAAGCTTTGATATATTTTGAAATTGTCCAGCATATATTTTTAAGATTAAGATTTTTAATATATAATGCATTTAAATTATTTTTAAAATAATCCTTAAACTAATTTTGAAATCAAAGATTTTATAAGATAATTGGGCAATGTTTCTCGTGATGATAGCTACTTGTTTTGTTTTGTTAATAGTTGCCATGATAGCTGGTTTTAGACACTGTGATACCTGAATGGCACCTTCTTCGGTGGCCGCACAATCTAAGGTGCTACTCTTGCAATAGACTAGACTGCCAATGTCAGGGAGATGGGGGTTTGAGTCCTGGTCAAGTTTACTGAGGTTTTTTTTTTTTATCAAATGGTTTCCCACTCTCCTTCCACGAAAATATTAGTACAATTCCTATGAGTTAAACCTTTCCTCATCCTTAAAACTCTAGCGTATTTAGTAAATATCCATATAACCTTAATGGATAGTAAGATGCTGTGCTAAACAAACAAATTAAAAATAGCTATTATTTAATTCAGTATTGAATTAAGTATGGAAACATCTTTCTGAATAAGAGTGTGTGTTTGTTTGATAGTATTAATGTGCTGAAGTAAAGTTACACTATTTGTCGATATGAGTGTAGGACAGATAGGACAGTTAATCAATGTATGACCCGATCATTCACCTGAAGCACTCTGGGAGCTCCAACCAAACTTGCGATGGCTGAGGACAAAGTGGCAGCGAAACAGCCTCCATAGATTAGAGGGCCCCATGATGAGACCAACTCCATAGCCTGCAAGACCAGAATACACAAAGTTAAAGGGGGATTGAACAGAATGCAAATTAAGGTAAGCATTCTTATACTTCCTTTGGCCAAATAAATAATACGGTACATTGCTTGACTGCTTAGGACAACTTAACTAAAAATTTGTCTGGTAGCTGTGATTAATCGATGTATTAATATTTTAAGCCAAAAACCGAAAAGAATTGTAACTGTTACGGACATTGTGGCGGTTGACTACAAATTTCAAAAGAAAAACAAACATTATATACAGTATGTTCCAAAAGTTACTGTGCAGTAAAGTATCACAGACTTTGCTGTAGTTCTTCCTATAACAGACGCCTCTTCATATGATATGATATGAAGAGGCATGTCCGGACATGTATCAAGCCTGTAGGGGTATATTTACAACATCTGTTGAAAGAACATCTGTCACAAGGTACTTGGTACTTTATTGCACAATAGATTTTGTGAAATCCTTTTTTTTAGACAAATGTTAAGGGCAGCCACTTGAAAAGTTTTACTCTAAGTAGAAATTAAATACAAATTAGCTGATATACTACAGTTTATTTAGTTTTATTTTAAAAACCATCTCAATATAATTATTCTCACTCTATTAAATTAAAGATGTATCAATATTGGGAATAGAACCCGGGACTATTAGCTCAGTAGGCAGACACGCTACTGACTGAACTAAGGTGGCAGGAACGGTTGAAGTTCACTACATAAACAATTTGTGGTCAGCCCCTTCCGATCTCTGAGCTGTACCGGTGTTAACGCCCTTTAAAAGTCTTGTTTGAGGTGTTTAATGTGCCTGCCTCAGGCCTTTATTTTTAGCGCGGTGTTTTACTACCCATTTGGGTTATACACCTTTGTACTATTTACATTAATGGTTTTGAAGAATGTATTATTTATAGGAAGTGTACCCGCATTTGTGTGGTGGAAGAGTGGAAAACCATTTTGGAAAAACTGCCCTCGGTACACACAATCGAGATTTAAAACTCGATCTCCCCATCACCAGCAGTCTAGTCTACTGTGAAAGCAGCACGTTAGGTCATGCGGCCACCGAAGTGGAGCTCATACCCTCTTAACTTCCACTTTTGTGTCACCTCTTTGCAATGTGTCCATGGTCTGTGGATCTCATAAGGATTGCGGAGTTTTACTTGTAAATGAGGCAATAGCATTAAACATAGTAGTTTATTGATAAACATGTCCCACTTTCTCACACCCCTCAGGTAGAAAAAGCATTTTGATCATCAAAAAAATTGAACTCGAGATTTTGATGGATGTCACCATTTCATGACCCCCTTGAACCTGAAAAAGTATTTTTTGGGAATAACGTTGGTCTTTCCTATACTAGGACTAGAACCAACACCATTTTACCTTTATTTGAAATATATTTTTAGAAAACCAATATTTTCCAAGATATTGGCAAATATATTTTTATTAATTAAATTATTATTAGCACCGCGTCTTACTACCCATTCGTGTTATACGCATATTAATTAAAGTCTGGGAAATTGATTGATATGCTCTTCGGTAGAGAGCTACTTTTTTTTTATGTGACCATTTATATTATTTCATTTATGGTCTTTGGTGGAATGTTTCTGCCACAATATATATTACTTCGCTTCACATATCTTATGAGTTATTATTATTATTATTATTATTATTATTGTTTTAAGGCCCATCGACACATTGTAGGTCATTAGGGCCTTGAAATATATTAAAACCTAGTATAATCCCCATAGGGGAGACACATAATAATTTACCTGCAGAATATACAGGGAAATACACAAAATAATAAATGATATAAATATAAATAATAGATAGAGATAAAAAAACCATTTGAGACACTCCATAGGAGTGGTCAAATTGGCTCTTAGTACAAATGTGTGATACACTTGCTAAAAAAAACCACAGGTGTATCACTCCGATAAGAAGACAAAACAAACATATTAAAACAATATGTGAGTTAAAAGACAAAACAAACATATTAAAACGATATACAAGTTAAAAAGACAAAACAAACATTTTAAAATATACTAAAATGTTAAAAATGTCTCAATGAGAAATATCCAGATGAGTCACTTTATAAAAGTGACTCAAATGGCATTAAAAAGATCCGTCTGGCGTATAAAACAGAGTAAACAAATAACTCCATCCACACTATCACGTAATAAAAAACGTAGGTCACCTTTNGTGATACACTTGCTAAAAAAAACCACAGGTGTATCACTCCGATAAGAAGACAAAACAAACATATTAAAACAATATGTGAGTTAAAAGACAAAACAAACATATTAAAACGATATACAAGTTAAAAAGACAAAACAAACATTTTAAAATATACTAAAATGTTAAAAATGTCTCAATGAGAAATATCCAGATGAGTCACTTTATAAAAGTGACTCAAATGGCATTAAAAAGATCCGTCTGGCGTATAAAACAGAGTAAACAAATAACTCCATCCACACTATCACGTAATAAAAAACGTAGGTCACCTTTAAAATCAAGAGCCAGGCGGATAGGGGCTAGTTTGCGACACTCCACCAAAATGTGGTGCACACTAAGGGGAGCATCACAAAACTCACACACTGGAGGTGGATCCCCTCTCAATAAAAATCCATGAGTCAATGAGGTATGCCCGACGCGGAGCCTCGTCACGATGACCTCCTCTCTTCTAGACTTTCGTATAGAAGAGGGCCACCGCGACACACCGTCCCTGATGGACCGCAGCTTGTTCTGAGCAGGGGTCAAAGTTTTTAGTAAATATATCCATTTTCTCAATTTTTAGACAAAGGCGCGAGAAAGTCTCTGTGGTGCACCGTTCCATTTATTTTACATAAACACGTTGACAGGTTTATCTCTAATTGTTGGGCTAGGTGTGCCACCCAACCACATGTGTTGAACGGGATGAAACCTAATAAACACATGTTTAGTTCCTATTTATACTGGGTTACTTGACCACATCCCACAATGTGTTTCTACCCCTCAACACAACAACCTCTCTCTTCTTTTGTTTTCTAAACATTGATGATGAAGGTTTGATATTCAATGTTTTCACAATTAATGCTCATCGAAGATTTTGAAAATTGGGTGTTTTGAACCGATGGGCAAGGAATCGATATAATTCTTTCCTAAACTAATTATTTATGTAAATACTAGATTAAGTTTATAAAATTATATATATTATTCACATACAAAACAAGTTTATGACAAATTGTGAGTGTTCTAATTATTGAACTGAATACTATGAATTACCTTGTTTATTTTACAGATATTTTTTTTGGATTGTATATTTATGAATAAAATTTGTTTGGATGATCTTGAATCTTTAAATTCATTTATTAAAAAAGAATTTCAGCTACTTCGGTTATTTAATGTTTTTATATTTTAAAAATCTGATGTTTTTAATATAGAACATAATGTTTTTGGTTTTATATTCTATGACATGACGAAATTTTTCATTCGGTGTCGATCTATGTGATTCTTTGTTCAAACCGCAAGTTCTTAAACCAACATGGCCTACCAGCTGGCTGTGCTCTTCCCGTCCTGTGCACCGAGCGTGCCTACAGCCCGAGTGGGAAGGGGGGACAGACAAATATAACGGCTTGACCACAATGTCACACCTCACGCCCTTTGAGGAATGGAACTGGGTCGGTTCACCTGGTTGTCGTTCTCCAGCCCAAACCGACAACTCCGGTCAGTACAGTTGGCGATGATGGCCCAGGGCTCCTCGGGGTTCTCGGCCACCGCCCGGAGGTACTCGGTCACGTTCCCGCTGGCGTCTCTCAGCACGCAGCCTCCCATCATGAAGGCGTAACCCACATACGAGAGGAACGTCACAAGTATCGCCAGTAGGGTTCCAATAGGGATGGCGCTGCTAGGGTCCTGCAAGGAGGGTACGTTCACACGAGATACATTATCAGCTTTGCTAGGGACCAACCTACTTGTACCCTTGCAACTTTGTACTTTTCCTAAAACTACCCACCATATTCGTATGGATTAAATCATTAATGGTGTATTGAACAAAACTATGTCATGCTTAATATTCACTACTAGATTTTAGACTTGTCTTACTTAATATCCTTGATTGTTTACAACCTGTGGCCTAGGTCAGTTTTTTATTCAATCCATATATTTCTCACTACTGACTTCATAGCTTCATATGTCTTATAATCTAACTTAAGACTAGGACAGGTACAACATCCAGTCCCCGACAGTTAATTCATCACTGTGAAAATGGTAAACCCACATTTCGCCAATGATAAGTTTGTTGGCCATGTCAGGAATTGAACCCGGAACCCTTAGCTCAGTAGACAAACATACTACCGACTGAGCTAAGGTTTCGGATCTATTTTCATACCTGTCTTCTACAGGTTGATTATAATATTAACCTATCAAACAAAATCTAACCTTCAAATTGATAAGCGCATGAATGGATGGGCTTTGTTTTTGGCTTTTTAAAATATCTTTCTATCAGTTATTATATAATAGTTATGGTGACCTGGCGGTCTATGGGTAAGGTGTCAGACTTTTGTGTTGGGTGTCCGGGGTTCAATCCTCTGTCCCGGCACAGATTTATCTGTTTGCCAAACCCTTCCTTCTCCTCTGACAAGATGTGTATTAATCACAACTTGTGAATGTGTGGAATGCCAGGCCTTCACCGTGGTTCGGATCCCACGTTAAACTGTAGGTCCTCCATTTCATCTCCCAATCACCCTACCATCTCACATTAGCGTAAGCACGTATAACCCAAATGGTTAGTAAGACACGGTGCTAGTAAATTATACATAATAGTTAATAAAGTGAGATTGAACTAATTTAATTTTAATTTTTTTTTTAAATAGAAAATAGATTGAAAATTTACCCTCATTAAGTTCTGAGTAAAAAATTGTAAATCTAGCTTCATTAGGTTCTGTCCCTTGGTCTATACTATAAGTGTTAACGCTTCAGGTTTCTTAGTAATCTAGGGGCTTCTAGAGGGTGTGAAAAGACAAACACACACATTAGGAAATTGTATTTATGGATTTTATATTAAAAAAGAATAAGTTGTGAATTTTCCATTATTTAACGTGCCTGAAAGTAGTGGAAATGCCTTTTATCTCACTAACTTCTAGCGGAGAGAGAAAAGTGGCAGTTTTGGGGTTCCCGACTTAAACTCTATTTCTGCCTTTCTAACCAACTGTACCTTAAGGTCCCCGGAGAGATTGGCCCCTGCCACTATCCCTGTGACAGCGGGGAAGAACACAGAGAACACGGAGAAGAAGGAATGTTCCACACCTTCGAACTCGCGGTAGTCACTCCAGATGTTGCTTGAAAATGTTTTCACTGATCATATCAAACAAATATGTTATCAAAAGTGACAGTTTCAACAGTTTAGACATCAAGGTTAATATCCAGCATCTTCTGTTTAGTTCCTTAAGGATGGGTGGAACTTGAGAAGTGTAACTTGGGCTGATGGGGGCTTATGGCGCGCATGGCAAATTTAAAAAAAAATTGCGCCGTTTAAAACTGTTCTTTAAAATTTAGCTAAATTGTTAGATCTGATGAAAAGACATCTTGTGGATGTGAGGAATGCCAGGCCTCCATCGTGGTTCGGATTCCACGTTAAACTGAAGGTCCTTCATTTCATCTCACAATCACCCTACCATTACACATTAGCTTAAGTGCGTATAACCTGAACGGGTAGTAAGACGCGGTGCTAATAATAATGTTAGATCAATACTAAACTTGTTACTTGTTAAAATATTGACTACGAAATAAGAAATATACTATTTCATTGTTAAAAGACTAATCATATATTGTTGCTAATATTTTTAGTAAATTTGGCACCCAGGGTACACACACACACACACACACACACACACACACACACACCACCTGCCTCACCATAGTTACGCCACAGGGAGGAGGAAACAAGAGGTAAGGCTACGGAGGGAAAAAAACCTCTTTGGGCTTCCTTAGAAACTTCTAACCTGGTTTGTTAGCCTCATAGTCTATGGTGTCACTCTTGTGTTAAACTAGACTCCTGATGATGGGGATATTGGGGTTTGAGTCCCGGTCATGTGTACTGAGGGTTGTTTTTTAAAATGGTTTTCGATCCTCCCTCCACGCAAATGCGGATACACTTCCATTGAATTCAACCTTCCTCTTTCTGAACTCATAGTGTGATTATTATGATATATGTATATAAATTGAACAGGAAGTAAGATGCTGTGTTGAAAAGTTTGTTGAGATTACTATGTTTAGACTAGATAAAACTAAATGCAACTTTTGAAATGATAATCTATTTATTTTAGTAAAAAAACCTGTTTTTTGCTTCATTTTTACTTTAAAGAATAGAGAAATACAAGTATCTATTTTACAATATACTGTCTATTAGATTTTAAAAGTTAGCATGAATTAAATTTTGGACATAATTAATTTTGTTCACTGACAGCACCTTCTCTCAATTTAATTTTAAATAATGATTTAGAACTTAAGTCTGTTTTAATACACCTTACTGTTATTAAGTTATTGGCGGATATTTAAATAAAAACACTCTTCTAGTAGACTTTCCTTAGATCTAACTTGTTTTAAATTCAGAAAGATGTCGATTAGTATCAGGTCAGGCATTTCAGATTTTTAGACCACTGTTATAAGTAAGTCTCAGGAGCCAATGACAAAAGTTACAGTGTATGAACATTTACAATAATGGCTCACTTAATAGCTATTGCACCATAATTTTATACTAAAGACTCTCAGTTCAACTCCTCGAGGCTATAGGGAAGTTTATTTACAGCTAAAATCATGTTTTTCCCACTCGTTCTCCTGTCTGGTAGCTATCGTTACAGTTCCTCTGTATTAAGGTACTAGAATAGTAGAGCAAAACTTCATAAACGCCCGAAACTAAGTAGGCTTATAACGCTACTGGGTAGAGCTTTCCATCTGTATGAGAACAAACGGGGGAGGAGGAAAATACAAATGACAAAACAATCTGTGTTGTGACCCCCTCACTCTCCTATTAAATTACATAATTCGACTCGCAGTTATCTATTATATGCTCCTATAGGTCTTAATGTTCAACAAAAATATGTGAATTTTTATGACCTTTCATAAAGGAAAAGTTCAAATTTTAAAGTATGTTCACAAATCTATGAATAATAAGGGTAGTAAAAAATAGTTTGGTATTCATTCCAGTAAACTCATGTATTGTTAAAGATTTTGATAATATCTAACCTAAGCCATATCTCAGCAACCCCTTAAACTCCTAACTTTACTCCTTTGCAATGAATTTATTGATAATTTTGATTTAAAATGTACTGCTAAACACAAACTATGAAAATATATCAAAGAAACTCAAAAAAAGGAATGAACAGGTGTCGTGAGACTCACTGTTGTAGCCGACGAAACCCTTAGCTTTCTCCAGGTCGCTCTTGGGCCCCATGATGCTGCCCACCACGAAGTCCACTTGGGATGCTATCAGGACAATCAGAAGCACCATTTGGGTCTACGACACACACACACAAACATGTTGCCTGCTTAGCTGGGAGAAAAACAGAGATGAAGTTATTTCCAAGACACTTTCATTAGCAATCGAAATTGATATTCCTCTAAGTGGAAGAGTTTTGCCATCTAGGCACTCGATAGTTCAAGTACCCTTACAGTTTGAGTAAAGGATATGCACGGTGCATGTCCTTTTTACACAGGATCAAGGATGTGAGGTTACCTGTCAAAACAACCATCACAAGGCTAAAAAGAGGTTTTCCTTTTAGAAATATATTGTATATTTTCACATCCAATGTCCATTTTCTGTGTCTTTCTTTCGTGTTATTGCTTTTATATGTTCGTATCTAAGTGTCCTAACATTCTTTATAAATTTCCTTTCTCTCCCTCCCCTCCCCCTCCGCCCCCTTTTATTTTTTTTTTATGAAGTTGCGTTGCATACTCCCTCCTGATGAGTCCCAATAGAATGAAACCTTGGTCGGGGGATTGGGCTGTAATGATGAATTTTCTTCGAGAGGCAGCCGTTACCTCTCTGTCTAATGGGAGCAGTGTAAAGTGTGAACTGTGTTCTTCCTTGCATTGTAAAAGCAATATTGTGTTTGTTGCTTTTATATGTTTCTATCCACCTTTACTGTACCTTCTTCCAAATATATCTCAAGGATAAAAACACAAAATACTTGATAGTTTTTTTGTTTAGTTTTTTTAGTTTTAATAATAGATACACTTTGTTAACTCTGGAAGCTTACCTTGCACGTTTCCACTATGGTTTAGTTTATAAGATAAAGCCACATTGTAATCTATCTAGGAAAGACTTAAACCTTCCAGGGTGGATGGAGTTTACATTATATTTGCTCTACTCCTCAAGTTGACAACCCGAATGTTGGCTTGATTTGACTTCTTTCCATCTGGAGCTGGGTATGCACTCAGCCCTTCGACTGGTTAGTGCTGCCTGCACCATCTGGTATAAATCCCATACTTGGGGTGTTCAGAAAGTGTGGTAGTTCCCCCTTTGCCTTCCACACTAAACTTCTGTTAGTAACTCTTAAAGGTTCTTACCAATTTAGGCTGGAAAGTTATTTTCAAATAACCTCCAGGATTCTTTTACATGCCACAGTCAACATGGGACTGACGGCTTTACTTCCCTTCCGAAGGAAGTTCTGCTATGGATTTTAATCTCTCAAGTGAAATCCATTGACCCCAGCTGGGCTTAAACCCAAGACATCAGGTCCTGAGGTAAGCACTTTACCTCAAGACCATCGAGGTCGACACATTATGTTTATATTTTAAAAACTACTTTTTTATTATATCTACATATATATAAACGTAGTTATATATTTATCTCTATACATACATCAATCTTTCTATATCTGTGTGTGTGTATATATATATATATATAGTGATTACTGTTGTAATTACAAAATTTAACAAGAAATAGAAAGATCTAGAAATTCATCTAACTATTTATGTATTTATCTATCTTTTATCCTTGTTAAATTTTGTAATCACCCCAGTACCCCCTTGGATAAAGAGTGGGGTGCCCCATCGTGGATAAAGTCCCTTCTCACAGGGGGTGTGGAAGTCACTCACCCGAGTGACCCAGTCCATGCCCACCATGGCCAGCACCAAGATGCCCACCAGGGTACCTATCCCGACCACTCGGATGTCGTTGGTCGAGCCGTCAATGAGGGTGATGCCGAACGTCCTGAGCAGGTCCTGCAGACTCTCACAGAACCCCACGATGTACATGGACACAGCTATGGAGTTGGCGAGGGTGAACATCAGACCTATAGCGCCTCCGAACTCGGGACCCAGGGACCGGGAGATCATGTAGTAGATGCCACCTAGATACATACAAGCCCCCCCAAAAAAGAACCCATTTACAACATACTCGGTCTCTTTCAAGTTTGGGGAGATATCTTAAAAATGGAATTAGACTAACTAAAGTACATGTTTAAGGTTCACACTAAGAGAGGATTTTTGGAGACTAGAACACCCCTACTAACCGTTTTCCTCTAACCCCCCCCCCCTTTTTTTTCCATCACCCCACTCAACAGTGGTTTTATTTTCATCTTATTTTTATTTCTCTTATTTTTTTATCATTATATATTGTGATTTTATTTCAATGGTTCTCGCATCTTATGGAGCGGAAGGGAGGCGGGGGGTCATGTATGTGATTGTTCTTATTTTATGGCCTTTATATGTTATGTGGTGGTTTTATTTTTATTCTTCCTGCTCATCCTAATTGGTTTTTTTTCCTCAGCCAGTCAGGGTACCATATGTATGCCTTTTATTTTTAATTTCTGGATTTAATGGCATTGGAGAGCCCTTCAGGGTTGTTTTCAATTTCTCTCTCAGCAAGTCGAGAAATAAATTATGATCGTAAAAAAAATTTCAAAAACCCAAACTTGAGAATTTGATAAATGTCAACATTTCATGTTCTCCTGAAGCCAAAAGAGCGGTTCTGCGATGCTGTCTGACTGTCTATATGTGTATGTGTAGTTTAGCTTAGAACCAAAACCATTTTACTGATCAGGCTGAAACTTAGTACCTAAGTATTTTCATTTAGTTCCCCGAGGAGTCTTTGGAATTAGATATCTAACCCTAAAAATAAGTGTAGCTTACCGATTGACTGATACTGATTATTATTTATATCTAGGCATTGTATAAATTGACAGATAAAATGAAAACTCTCGTTTTACCGTAAAAATGATTTAGGGTACTTTAGATTTAGTCAGAAATTTACGGTTTGGATCATATCTGCGCAACTATTTGGGATACAAAAAAACCCATTGTAAAATTGTATTACTATTAAAGATACATATCTTTTATTTGAAATAATTTTTTATAAAACCAATAGTTTGTGAGTTATAAACAAATATATATATATATATATTCATTGAGCTCTTTGAAACGTAACATTGATTGTTATGTACATTGGTGGATCAAGATGTTCCTCTTTTCTCAACGATTCTGTAACGGTGTATATTATTTGATTTTACAAATCTTACAAGTTTCAAGAAAATGTATTTATTTCAAGATAAAAAAAAATGTCTGTCCAGTGCACCATATTATTTGTTTTTATCGTATGAGTGTATATTTGTATTTTATATTGATGTTCTTATATAAAATAGATTTCTTATAAACAAACAAACAATCCCCACTAACCATAAAATAATAATAATACCCACATCGGTGGTCACATGGACTCCCACAATATAGTTACTGCCGATGACAGAACTGTTAGGGTTTGAATACCGGTCAGGTGTACTGAGGGTGGCTTTTCCTAGACGGTTTTTCCCTTCTCCATACCAATTCGGGTGCACTTGTTCTAAATCAACCTTCCTCATCCCTAACCCACTAGTGTGACTAGTACATACAAGTAGTAAGAGACAGTGCATACAATTAAAAAAATTAATAGAAACTAACCTTTCACCATGTCATTCCAATATTGTATCTTAGGTAAGAGTTGTAACACGTTTGGAGGATACAGGGGAAAAAGGGGGAAACTCACAAAACACATTTTCAAGGACAACTACTTTTATATCTTAAGGCCCTCAGCAATAAATTAATTTGAATATTAAACATGTAAGAGAGCTTTTTTTTAACCCTAATTTAAAGGGTATGAAAAAGATATCATGATTGTCTAACAAACGAATGGAAGCACTAACTCAATTTGGACTTTTGTCCCTTCCATCACCCCACTCCCCTCCTGGTATGCTTATTTTTATTTATTTAGTTCATTTGTTTGTTAAATTATTATTGGTTTGTAATAATACTAACCTCCTTTAATCTGACCGTTCGTGCACACTGCAGACATAGATATAGTTGTCAAAAGAGTGACCAGATTGGCGAGACAAATAACAGCCACACCTTCTCCTGTAAAATAGCGCCAACCAATAATATCTTATTAAATATTTATAACAAAGTGGTTTGGTGATAATTATACCATCATTCCAAAATGTAACTAGGATTGATCCAAGATGTCACTCTTGTGTTAGATTGGGCTGCAGAAGATGGGGAGGTAAAGATTCGTTTCCCGGTCGGATTTAATGAAGGTGGTTTTTCCTACATCAAGGGAGGTAGTCCATTGATTTTTATTGTTTTTATAAATCACTTGAATGCTTATAAAATAACACAAATAATTTAGTTACATGTTATCAATCTTGACAGAAAAAAAAGAAGAGTATTTATAGCCAGATAGGGTGCCCTGGTGGTCTCGGGGGTAAGGTGTCGGACTTCTGTGATGGAGGTACGGGGTTCATTCCTCGGTCCCAGCACAGATTTATCTGATTGCCAAACCCTTACTTCACCTCTTGACAAGACGTGTATTAATCACAACTTGTGAATGTGTGGAATGCCAGGTCTCCACCGTGGTTCGGATCCCACGTTAAACTGTAGGTACTCCATTTTCATCTCACAATCACCCTAACATTACTCATTAACGTAAGAGCGTATAACCCGAACGGGTAGTAAGGCGCGGTGATAATAATAATAATATAGCCAGATAGCTACTATAAAAAATAAACTTAAGTGTCAGCCCACAATCGAGTCATATCGACCAAGCATCCGCCGTCTGTTGGCGTTGATAGTGACAACTTTTGCCGATAGAGGCTGTCATGTGGTCAGCATAACGAACCCTTCGGCCATTATTGTCAGTTTTCTAGACCAGAGCCGCTACTTTTTTCGTTTAAGTAGCTTACCATTTGTCGTAGCGAGACTTAGTTGACATCGTTCTAGACCCACATATTCACAGAAAATCTAGAAGTACCGGGGATCAAACCTGAGACTTTTAGATCTGAAGCCAGGAGCTCTGACCACTAGACTTCAGAGGTGGTCCCAGATATCTACTATAATAAATATAACTTATTTAACAGATTTATAAACCTTTCAAGTGAGTTGATGAAAATTTCATAACAGCCTCAACTTTGGATGGCCTGGCACAGTTATAAAAGCTATTAGATCTATTTTCACAATTATTCATATGCCAGGTCACGTAATCTGCAACTTTCACTTTCAACCACTAATAATATTGTAGAATTTTATCAATGTTAACCACACTTTTTTCTTTTCTAAAAGGCTATTCTTGTGAAACTTTGGTTCTATATTCATTCATTTTGAAAAACTGCCTTGGTAGAGATTGTTTCGATGTTAAAATGCCAGGTGTCTGACAGCCTTCGGATAGACTTTGGTTTGAATTCCGGATATGTAGGTCCAAGTGTTTTGGGGCCCCATTTATAGTATAAATCTCAGTAGTCAATCGATCTCCCAATATAAGAAATGACGAGCTGTTAAGCTCAATTGTCGGACTCCCGAATTTCGACTATATATAATATCCCTCCTCGATTTAGAGGGTATGAAAGCAGACAGTGTCACTCACCCACTCCTGCTTGCCCGATGACCCAGGACAGACGCAGGAACAGCATAACACCCCAGATGTTGAGAAGACATCGCATCTTCAAACAAACACATCACAACTGTTAAACACTTTAATTTGTTGACTTCTGTAATGAGGTGGACTGGGTAGAACTAGCTCAAGATAGGGATAGGATGTAGTGAGGTGGGCTGGATAGAACTAGCTCAAGATAGGGATAGGGTGTAATAAGGTGGACTGGATAGAGAGCTAGCTCAAGATAGGGATAATATCCCTATCATCATATTATGATGTAATGGGGTGAACTGGATAGAACTAGCGCAAGATAGGAATAGGGTGTAATGAGGTGGACTGGATAGAACTAGCTCAAGATAGGGATAGGGTGTAATGGGGTGAACTGGATAGAACTGGCGCAAGATAGGAATAGGGTGTAAAAAGGTGGACTTGGTAGAACTAGCTCAAGATAGGGATAGGGTGTAATGGGGTGAACTGGATAGAACTAGCGCAAGATAGGAGGAATAGGGTGTAATGAGGTGGACTGGATAGAACTAGCTCAAGATAGGGATAGGGTGTAATGGGGTGAACTGGATAGAACTAGCGCAAGATAGGAATAGGGTGTAAAAAGGTGGACTTGGTAGAACTAGCTCAAGATAGGGATAGGGTGTAATGGGGTGAACTGGATAGAACTAGCGCAAGATAGGAATAGGGTGTAATGAGGTGGACTGGATAGAACTAGCTCAAAAAATGAATAGGTGACCTAGTTTTGCAAATTTGGCCATAAACTTTCAAGTCCCTAATTTAATACATAGACTAAGTATAGTAATCTTAGCCGAATTTCTACAGGCACAGAACCTTTATTTTATTTAGATACCGGGCCGTTACAAGGGTCGTTATGGTCACTTGTTCACATTTACTATTGTTGGATTCACAGACAAAGTTGTTAGCTAAGGGGTGGTTTACATTGCCTCAATTTCAAGGGTTAAACCTGGCCCCAACTTGGCTATGGGCGGGTGGGTCACAGGTCCAATAGATCCCACTCCTAGCTACGCCACTGTATAGTTACTCACAAACACTCCTTCCAGCCATCCAAATTTGATGACTTTCCCCTTCTTCTGTTTCTCTTCGCCATTCTCGCCATCTAGATGACTCTGGAAACACAAAACAGACAGGTCGTTAGTTTGAACTTCAGGTGGGAAAACAAGAGGCTTTAATTGCTACCAACTCTGCCAGTAGAACAAGTTCTATAATCTCTGTCAGTAGAGCAAGTACTACCAACTCTGCCAGTAGAACAAGTTCTATAATCTCTGTCAGTAGAGAAAGTACTACCAACTCTGCCAGTAGAACAAGTTCTATAATCTCTGTCAGTAGAGAAAGTACTAAGAACTTTATTATTATTATTATTATTATTATTATTATTATTATTATTATTATTATTAGCACCGCATCTTACTACCCGTTCGGGTTATACGCTACATTCACAAGATGTCTTGTCAGAGGTGAAGGAAGGGTTTGGTAATCAAATAAATCTTTTCCGGGACCGAGGATTGAACCCCGGCCACCAGCATAGAAGTCCGACACCTTACCCCTAGACCGCCAGGTCACCTACTAAGAACTAATTCCGCTAATGGCTTAGGTATTAGTAAAGTTGAATTAAGAGGAAGTGAACCCGCAATTGCGTGGAGAGAGAGAGTGTAAAGTGATTTAGAAAGAACCACCCCCACCCAGTTCACCTGACCGAGATTCGAACCTCGATCTCCCCGTCCTCATCGGCATGACTAGCGCGTTAGCCAAGGCGCTAACCGAGGCGGATCTTTTTGAATAGAATGATGTAATTTAATAAAGAGGTTATCCGCTTCGATGGATACATGTTCTAAGGTGCTACTCTCACAGATTAGACTGCTGAAAACGGAGAGATGGTAGTTCAATCCCGATCGGGTATTTAGACGGTGTATTTTTCCTAAATGGTTTCCCACTCTCATTCCACGGAAATGCGTGCACACGTATTCTAAATTCAACCTTTCTAATCCCTAACATATTAGTGTAATTGGTACATAGGCTTATAACCCGAACGGTTAATAAAACGCAGTGCTAAAAAGAGGGAGGGTCATAATACCCATTTTAATGTAGTCTGTATTTTCTTCCCCCACAATTTGTTCTCCTATTATTTGACAGCTCCGTCTAAGAAAGTTATAAATATATTGTGGTTTCTAACGTTTATGATTTTCTGATAGCCCGCCTCGGTGGCTTAGTTGGCTAACGCGCTCGTCGTGTTGAGCCCGACTGCTGAGGACGGTGAGATCGAGGTTCGAATCTAGTTCGGGTGAACTGGGGGTGGTTTTTCCTAAATGGTGTTCCACTCTTCCTCCACGCAAATGCGGGTTCACTACCTCTAATTCGACCTTCCCAATTTCTGATATATTAGCGTAACTAGTACTTAAAGCGTATAACCCGAACGGGTAGTAAGACGTGGTGCTAAATAATAATAATAATTTTCTGGTATATTTGTATATCACTTTGAGACCAATCCTTTTGTTCCAAAATATATTTTAAAACTTAAAAGAACGTTTAATCAATCCCGATATAGGTTATATAGGATGCAGGATAAAGACGATAATACGCTGAGCTCTCACGCTAGTCTCTATCTATATTTCCTCACACACACACACACACACACACACACACACACACACACACACACACACACACTCGGGAGGCAAATCTCCCCCTCGGTCGCGTACTGTGCCAATTCTCCCATTCACATTCAATTGAATGGGAAGACATACATTTCTATTTGCTCCCTTGACATCATTCGCGAACCCATTCATAAACGAACTGGTTATTTTTATTTTCGCGGGAACTAGCGCGTGGTTCATTCTATGGGATCCGTATACGATTATTTGCACTATACGCGTATGGTACGATTCTCATATTAAAGGCCTTATATGACAGCTAGAAAAGGTATAAGATTACATCCGTATATCAGATCATAATTATTTGCAACCGTTACTTTTGACACACACTATCAATACCTATAATATAATAATATAGAAGAACTGTAATTATTGATAGACTAACAAAAAAGTTGTGTTTTCTAAATGTCCTTATGGAAAATTGAACAGTATTATGGGTTTGCGTTTATAAATTTTTCCTGGGCTAATACATAAAGAGGCTATTGTTTCACTTTCAAAAGAGGCAGATGGCAGTATTTTAAAGTGAGTTGACGCCAACATCGTTTTATGGATGGGAAACGTGGGTTTGTTAGGAGGAAAACAAAAGCAAGTTGAATGCGGTTCAAATGAGATATCTAAGAAATGTATGAGGGAAATATCGTAGGGACAGTCAGTAATGAGTGGGTGCTGAAGGAGTGCGGTTTGAAAGAGAATCCAATATAGGTCAATGTGAAAAAAAGCGTCTTGCGTTGGTTTGGGCATGTTGAGGGGATGAGAGGGGCTTGAGAGACGAAGCAAATATATGAAGGTAGAGTGTGTGGATCAAATGGAAGTGGTAGGCCATATAAGACATGGCTAAATATTGCTAGCATTATTATTATTATTATTATTATTACCACGTCTTACTACCCGTTCGGGCTATACGCACATACGTTAATGTGTAATGGTAGGGTGATTGTGAGATGAAATGAAGGACCTACAGTTTAACGTGGAATCCGAACCACGGTGGAGGCCTGGCATTCCACACATTCACAAGTTGTGATTAATACACGTCTTGTCATAGGTGAAGGAAGGGTTTGGTAATCAGATAAATCAGTGCTGGGACCAAGGATTGAACCCCGAACCCCAGCACAAAAGTCCGACACCTTACCCTTAGATCACCAGGTAACCAATATTGTTGTTTGTAAATGAATGTGTGAAAAAGATAAATATTAAGAGCTTTAAGAATAAAATAGTATGCATGACTCGGTGTATGGATGTTGTTAAAGTGAAAGAATTATTCAAGTATAGGGAAATGTGGAGAAAGTTAGTGATGATGTACTAAGTACGGAGTTGTTTATTGAGCTGTATTCAGTTTCTTGCCCACCTTGGAAGGGAATGTCATCAATAGGTATGTGTGTTTACACATAGGCTTATAATATATATGAAAATCACAATATACCTCATAATCTTGCTCTAAAAAATGTTCACAGTTGCAATACTTTATCTATATTAGAGAGTAGAGAATATGTCAGGAGATGACCAGGCTAACCTCTCAATCGGAGGTACTGTAGGTGGGGTTGACTTCGGTGGTCTTGGGGCAAAGGGATCGCCTCTGAACCCGATGTTTTTGGTTCAATCCCAGCTGAGGTAGACGAATATTTCTCGAGCGATAAAAATCGATAGCACAACTTCCTTCGGAGGAGAAGTAAAGTCGTTGGACCTATGTCGATTGTGGCATTAAAAGAGACTCGGAAGGTATGTGAAAATACCTTTCTCAGCCAAATTTGTTGGCCCTTTTGCACGCGATCATTATTTTTTTAACACCACGTCATACTACCCATTTGGTTTACACGCTTATGTACTAATTGCGCTAATGGTTTTAAGGATGATGAGGGTTGTATTTATAGAAAGTGTGCACGCATTAGCGTGGGTGGAGGGTGGAAAACCATTCTGGAAGAAGCCCCCTAAGTACACCCGATCGAAATTCGAACCCTTGATCTCACCGTAATCGGCAGTCTATTCTACTGCGGGGTGACCTGGCGGTCTAGGGGTAAGGTGTCAGACTTCTGTGCTGGGACCCGGGGTTCAATCCTCGGTCCCGGCATAGATTTATCTGATTACCAAAACCTTCCTTCACCTCTGACAAGACATCTTGTGAATGTGGGGAATGCCAGGCCTCCACCGTGGTTCGGATTCCACGTTAAACTGTAGGTCCTCCATTTCATCTCACAATCACCCTACCATTACACATTAGCGTAAGTGCGTATAACCCGAACGGGTAGTAAGA
>CABEEJ010001072.1:58191-91292 GCA_901482245.1 Timema douglasi | reverse complement strand
GATCATTGAGACGTTTTTCAGACTTTCAGATGTCACGAAAATGTTAAGAAGAAAGACATATTAAAAAAAAAATGAATGTAAAAATGTCAATCATATATGCAGGAAAAATAATAAAATAAATAATTTAATTTACTTTTGGAGCATGTTGATACTTTACAGCTCAATTTTGGCGTGATCCATATTTTGAAATAACAAACCCCTTTTTAAATAACGCCAAGATTTATATACATATGAACCCCCTCTGCCCACCCTCCTTCTCCACCTTAAGACACTATGTTACTCACCTTCTCTGAGAATTTCCCCTCGTGAAGTTCGTCTAGAGTCGGCCTGTTTTCGTGTCTCACCGACAAATCTCTGGAAACAAATTAGATTATTTTAGTCAAGGCTCGATTGTCATCAAGTTTATAGGCATCTAGGTTTCGTATTATAGAAATTACATCTCGACAGGGAATCAAACCCTACACCTTGGTCTACAATAATGTGTTGGAAATTAAGTGCATGTATATGATGTAGCTTAACTAGTTGTTGACTTCGCTTTTTCCGCGTTCCAATCAAACTATACTTTCAAGAATTCTCTTTGGATTTCCGGTTGAAATACTTCCTATGATTCCTCTTTGGATTTTAAGTCGATATCTTTTATCGGTGATCCAAGTTAGACAGAAAACAAATTAATACCGCCTTACATTTTACATTAGGTTCTATATTTATATATATGAAGTTAATAACCATTGTTCACATAGCTTAAGACTTTCAGTCTCGCAATATTTGTTAGAGTTTTAACTAATTTTCTCTAGTTACTCGAACAATTGTTTTAGAATTTTAAATTAGAATCACTTGAGTTAAAACGAAAAACCTTTCGAGACGCCACCACTTTAAAATGGATAGCCAGATTTAAAAACTATGTACGCTGAGTTTACCCTAGAAAGGTGGCACTCTTACCTTGATGGATTACACTATGGCCCTATTTTATAAGCTATACCATAGTGTAATAATTAAAGGTAAGCTTGCTACTTTGCAGGATAGAAGAAGATTACATGCGTCTTTGGACCTAGATTCAAAGAATGTCTTTGCAAAATTTTGTTAAAATTGGTCCACACTTTTGTCGTGGGAAAAACATTAGGACAAGTGGTCGTGTTAAAACAGGACCTCTCTGCGCTTGGTCAATAATATTTATTTCATAATATAGGCCTATTATAATATGATGTAAAATAGGAACGTGTAAACCATGTATATGTAATATTACTAGAGTTTGGTCTATCCACCATCTTGTAAAAAATAATCAACATAAGAGGAAATATAAGTATAATAACTCAAATAATAAAATAATAGAAATTATAGCATCCATACAGTCGGTTAAAGTGTTAAATCAATGTTCTTGAATCTGATTGTTAAGATTGTACTAATATTATGGTTAGGATAAACTCCCAATAAGCGCTATTAGAGCTTTAAAACCGATTCCGACCCAAATATTGAAATAATAAAAATTAATAATCTTGAGTTCTATATTCTCTGCAATCTTCAATTATAGAATATTTTTAAATATTTTATTAGTTCGAAGTTGTTTTTATAACTCTTCTCTAAGTAGAGCATATTACACAATATTTATTTTTATTTTATTAATTTGGGGTAATTAACATGCACTTTTTTTTAACCAATTGATTATATCAGTTCATGAGAATCTCTTTGAGCTAGAGTGAAAGGACCCACCAATTTTTTTTCCCGGGAGAGTAATTTTCACATACCTTTCAGGTTTCTTTTACAAGCCAACATTGACATGGGACAGACGGCTTTACTTCCCTTTCGAAAGAAGCTGTGCTACAGATTTTTATCTCTCAAGAAAAATCAGTCGATCATGACTGGGATCGAAACCACGAACAATTACACAATAATAATAGCCTGTAATTTTACCACGCTAATTCTAATAATCATGACCACTTGATTCGAAAGATGGTTTGATCGATGCTCGATCAAAACTGCTATCAATGCTTGAGCTTTTGATCGATTGTTTGTCCATGAAGCAAAATTTCATACGCAGTTCTTCTTTCTGTCGGGAATATAAGTGGTTTTGGACAATCTTAGATTTTCTAATTTTTGGTGACCTGGCGGTCTAGGGGTAAGGTGTCAGACTTCTATGCTGGCGGCCGGGGTTCAATCCTCGGTCCCGGCATAGATTTATCTGATTACCAAACCCTTCCTTCACCTCTGACAAGACATCTTGTGAATGTGAGGAATGCCAGGCCTCCACCGTGGTTCGGATTCCACGTTAAACTGTAGGTCCTTCATTTCATCTCACAATCACCCTACCATTACACATTAGTGTAAGTGTGTATAACCCGAACGGGTAGTAAGACGCGGTGCTAATAATAATAATAATAATAATAATAATAATAATCTAATTTTTTGTATTTATTAAACCTTTGCAACTTTTATTCACATTTTTTTCAACCAACTGTATCGATACATTTTTAGTCTTAAAGATATCTCAAAGATATGTTTACAAGCCCTTAGAGAAGATGCTTTTCAACCTGGAATGGAGATGCTATTTTAATATTAGAACATTGTGTGATATTGTGGGGAAAAGATAATCTTTTGTAGTTATATATAGTCTAAAAATGACGTTCTGTCAGAGTATTTCTAGTTTTATTTCTTAGTGGCTACAAATGAAAGGCAATTCAGCCAATTGAAAGTACACGAAAAACTACATTCATTCAGTCATGGCAGATAAACGATTGAAAGATTTAATGACCCTTAAATGTGAGATAACATCATATCTTCTCATATTAGTATTAGACTTTTTAATATTGTTGATAATTTTATTGTACCTTTTGATTTTATTATGATGACAGTTTCCAAATTTCAAGGATAATGTACAGTCAGAAACTTTCATAGGAAGAACATTTTAGAAAACGCAAACACATTTTTTTGCAGTAAAGACTAAACTTTTTTTTTTCTAACATAAATTAAATATTGCTCTAGTTAAGTAGAAAATCAGGTGGACAGACAGGGTGACAAATAAAGAAGTCTAAGAAACTTGGGTGATAAGATAACTATTTTGGATGTGATACCTCGGTGCAAAGCAAACCGGATTGGATCGGACACATCCTTAGGTAGAACTGTCTTCTGCATGACGTCATGGAAGGAAGGGTTGAGGAAAAAAATGATCTTAGGAAGGAGGATTCAAATATTGGATGACTTGAAGGAAAGAAGAAAATTCTTTGAGCTCAAAGAGGAAGCAGAGGACAGGGCACATTGGCGGTCAAAGTTCACTGACAAAAAAATGGACCTGTTTTATGACATAACACCTTATATAGTAATGAGTAGACATATTCAGTTTAATTTTCTACCGTAATCCCAATAGTTCCCGAATATCTGTCATGAGCATAGTTATATTTGAATATTACCTTTTATCTTCATTCAAATACCACTATGCTCATGACCAAGGCCCAGATTTTGATGACCTAAAAATGATTTTTTTTTAATTATCCATAAATGACCTATAAATTCTAAAAATTCACAAAAAAAAAATGACCTAAAGATATGTACAAAACTCGTAATGAAGGCACATGAACAAAGCGAATACACACTTTTCAAATAGAAACTAAAAAATATCCATGCAATGAAAAGTCTATAAACTCTTGCGCCCTGCTAAGCTTATATAACATGAATTTTATTAAATCTGCTGCCCCTGCCAACACAACCCTCTCTCTCCAACTTAGTTGCAGTCTCACCAGGAGAGAGTATTTATTTTACAACCGGACAAGCAAAGAGGATACAAAGTTCATGGCCCGCATTATCTTCTAAATTCCGACGACCACTATTTGTTGATAACATCCCACCTTAGCGTGGACGTGTGTCACTGACCTGTAATGTTCTAATCTTGGCGGGACTTCCCTCGTCAGTTGTCCTAAGGATTTACAGTAGCGACTGTCGTACACGTAGGACGACTGGTTGGGGGTAGGACACCCGCTGTAGTCATCTCGTTCGGTGTCGGTGTTATCGGATCCGTGGTCAACCTTGGCCACCTGGGTCGAGACAAACATGTGTACTTGCGTGGAACAATGGGTGGTTCGGTACGGGCACGCGCATAAACACAAGAAAGGGGGTGGGTATACTCCTATTTTCATATGAAGGGCCTTTTCTGACATTTTTATTTATTTACACTATTTATCCCGATTCCTAGCATGTAGCTCAGGACCTAGATCTACATCTTGAATTAACATATATTTAACTATGTTATTTAAAAAAAAATACAATAATAAATTTATAATAAACACTTAAATCGTAAAGTCCTATTTGTCCTTCTTTCCTATACTTAACCTACTAGTTGGTCCGCCCTGGGTATATTACGCCCCCGGTACAGTTATACAAGTCACTATTACTCCACTCACGCTAGGAATTACTCTCTGAAAGGTCTTTTTTTTCTACCAATATTTTTTCTACCAATATCCTACTATATAATAGATTTCTGGTAGGGAAAAAGGCCTTTCAGAAAACAATTCCTACGGTGAACGGACTTTAGATCCAGTGGCGTAACAGGTTAAACTTGACCCCCCCCCCTTTCCACCGCCCCCCCCTTCTCTCACTGCAAGATTTATTTTCGCGCCCCCTTTTTCCAAGTCATCTAACACCTTAATAAATGTTATAAGAAATAATTAATAGTCCTAATTAATTACTAACCTAGTAATCACACCTTATAATGACTGTTTTGGTCTTGGTTCTATGTTTTAAACGTCATCAACCAGTCATATTTACTGCATGAAGATAAAAAAAATCGGAGTTATTTAAAACCAAATGAAATAATTGAAATAATGCTCTAGATTAGTTATAATTTACAAAACTTGATAAACATATTCAACAATCTCAACTCTCAATAATCAGAACATAAGTTATTTAGTTACAATTATTTCCACCAAACTTATATTAATTTAAAGTTCCCTTTAGTTGGCTCCCTTAAACCATTGCCTCCCTTCCCCCCCCGCATTGCAGGCCCTGAGGGCCTGTGTGCTATGACATTGAATATATCTAATTTCACTTATTTAAAACGTCAAGTCATGTGATCTCCACCCTGTCACTTCTGATAGAAATTATCAACAACAAAAAACTCGATCCGCTTCGGTGGCCGCATGATCTAACGCGCTACTCTTGCAGTAGACTAAACTGACGATAACGGGGGGAGATCGAGGTTCGAATCTTACTCGGGCGTACTAAAGGTGGTTTATCCAAAATAGTTTTTCACCCTCCCTTCACGCAAGTGAGGGTACACATCCCCTAAATAAAGCTGCCCAAATACACTCGTACAAAAAATGTACACAAATATATAATTTTGGCAAAACGATTGGCCTTTAAGGTGTGATGGAAAGAACATGAGTTAAGATTAGTATTTTATGGTTTTATAATAAAAACATTTTGAGATAAATTAATTAAAATATGTATTCACTAGACACATTGAGTTGAAGTTTATCAACAGTTTTAAAACATTTGTCACAAACATCATGTGATTTAATCATTCTTCTCTTCATTTAAAAAGTTTATTATCAAATTTTATTAGCCTCATTGTAAATATTCAAGAAATGTTTACATCACTATATGAATAAAACTAAACTAAACGTGTCAATTGAAGAAATATTTAATTTATTTTATCGAAACAGGTGCTTTGTTATAAAAATTGCAAAAAATACTGGACCTTGCTCCCAGTCCCTTTCATTCCACCATAAGAAATAATTTGGTCTTAGAATTTGAAAAGTTACAAATTACACTATGTTATTACCAATGCAAGTTTGAGTGGGTATATTGTTTGGTAAGTGTTGTAATTTAATTCCTTTCTTTGTAATTAGCAGATATTAAAATAGAATAGAAAAATAGTGACTGACTGCGAAATTAAATTATTCATAATAAATCTACCTTTGACCACTAATTCGTTTTATTTTTCCAAAATACGTATTTATTTACCTGGAATCTTCCAGAATTATTCGAATCTAATTCTTGAAGTTCGTGTTCGTCGTTAGACAACCCACTCTGCATGATGACACCTCGTGATCGCTCCTTAGGAGCAACTGAACAACGCGCCGATTGTAGGGTTTATCACCATGTCATAGTATATCCTAAGATTCGTGGACCGAACGAGTGTAATAACTCTCCAACATTTGTTTTATATAGGTCTGACCTTAACTTTGCAATTGAAGCAACCAAAGCGAGTCATGACCTCCTAGAATATATTTTTATATACCCATGGATTATTATCAACCTAAATCTCGATCACAGATTTTGAAGAATTCATAAACAAGTTTCGTTCTTATTCCAATTAACTATTACTCCTTTATCATTATCAAATATGGATAGCCTCAAACCAACATGTTGTTCAACCAGTAACACTAACTTTTGTTTTTACTAACTTCACACTATGTACCGTATATCAGGTGCGTAGGCGGGAATTATTTGTTTTTCGAGGGATATAAAATCAAATTTAGAAAAAGAGAGATAAACATATAGGTTTTGAGTGTACATACGAATTAATTTAAAATGTAATGTTTCATCTCCTGAGGCAGATGAACTATTCATAGCATGTAATTTATTGTTTAGTTAAAAAATTTATGGAAGGGGGCATTTCGGGGGGAAGGAGGGGAGAGTAGTCCTTGGTAGGCTACACCCCTCCCATACATAGCTATAAACAAATTTATCCAAGTATAAAGTAGCACAGTTTGTTTTGAAAGTTATATTATTAAGTGATTTTTAACGCATATTTTACTGACTTGTGTTTTCTTTAATTATTTAGGCCTATACAGTGAAACATTAAAAAAAATGTGATGTGGTTTTATAAAGATTATAGTTAGAATCTGACTCCAAATTTTATATTGTAATGGAACTCAATATATTCCATTTGGACGACAATATTTATTTTATTTTTCAAACAATATTAGGTCCTGATCCACATCGATAGATTTCTTTCCAACATTTCCACTGTGATTGTTACAGATACCTTATGATTATAGTTACAACAACAATTTAGGATTAATCTAATTCTTCTGACTTGAACATGAGATATATTAAAGACTGGTTGTTGATCGTGTTACTTACTCTATTGAATCAAGAACTTGAAAGTTCATCAAAGCACTTACAAAAGTATGCCACCTATCCTTGTCTTAATGTGATTCGTTTGGTTTTTAATATTATGTCGTTTTATGCCGTGGCAATAAATGGAAAACGCCTATTGTCTGAACAGACCTAAGCCAGTTGCTGGAGAAATAAGTTTACCCCGTTTTTAGCAGGGTCAATGGCTAAGCAAACGTTATATTTGAGCATAATGTTGTGATGATTATTATTACAAAATATTAATTAACCAAGACGATACTACTATAATTTACTTCCAAAAATGTAAATAAAAAATATTTTTATTAAATTTTTCTAACTATTAATTTGAAAGGTGTTAACAATAACTGACACATCGTGAAAGCTCATGCGTCAATGGCAAATAAATTGGAAATTTAGTTAAACAGATTATTGTAAAAAAAAGAAGTGCATGTTTCGGCGCAACGCCGGCACCATCATCAGGGCGGATTAAAATTCGTAATGTAAGTCATTTCATCTGTTATTGGAATAAAACTCGCCGGCGTAACGCTGAAACATGTAGATTCTTAGCTGAAATTGAAAACAGCACACAAGGAACGGAGAATTAAGAAATACAGATAAGGAAAGAATTCAATTATTTTCATTTATATATTATTTATTTCAATCTTATAATTGTTTTTTTAATATATTTATTTTTCAATCATATAATTCTGTCCATTCTAACTTATAGTTACATCTGTGTTTTTTTATAGTTGCCTTATTGTACACATGACTTAGAAATCATCGTTTTTATCATTGTATTTTAACTTGTCATCAATGTAAATTGACTCAAAGTTTATATTTTTTAATGTGTTATCAAGCTTTTTAGATGTTATTATACAAAAAGTCTAATGAATCTTTTATAAATGTTATCATAGTACAGATTAATTATACTTATTCAACTTTTTATAACTTGTATACTATTTGCTCATTAGTTTCTATCGAATGTTTTAACTTTCATTTTTACCACATTGAATTCTATCATCATTAAAAAGTATTCAATCATTTAAACTTAACGCAATGAAACTAATCACAATATAATATGAGGAGAATACTTTTGATAAAAGGGTTCAAGCATCATTTTGAGATCGAAAAGGTTTTTCGCGACGAATTTAAAGACGATTAAAGCATTCATTTATTACAGTAGTTTGGTCTGTGGATGCGGCAACAGTGCAATAATGAAAAGTCACTCCAAAGGAAAATGTTGGGTTTGTCTTAGGATAAACTTGCTTGACTTTTGGTAGCCTTGTTAAAATGACTAACGTAAATCATAGAGAACGTAAGTTAATATAAAAGTCTCAAAATAAAGTTTAACACACTCATTATTTCAAAAATCATTTACACTTTATTCGCTACTATGCAAGTATTATTTTTTAAATAAACTGAACGAAAACATACATTTATTTAATGTTTGGTAAGTACTGACTTCCTTATCATTATTGCTAATGAACATATTCTTACCATGTCATTTTGATTAAATTTACCTAGAGGGCTCATTATTTTCAATTAGAATTTTCTTAACCAGTAAAAATACAAATTTATTTTGGAGCTATGAAGACAGGCTGGTGGGAATCTTTTTGTTATGGTTTCCAATGTCTCAAAACACAGATCACTAATTAACGCCCATACAAATGAGCTATTGAGTAGGCCTATTTGACTAATTTTTTCAATGGTGTGTTTTATGAAGAGTAGCCCCTCTAAGGTGATGGGGGTCAACATATTGACTTGGAGGGGGCTGTGTCACTATTGGTAGCTACGTCTTTGCCTTAGAGAATTAATAAGTAGGTGTTAAATCTGATAATAAACACAAATATTGTGAAATGATTCTAAATTATTAAAAAATTCTTTAAAACTCACCTTCTTGCTATTTTGAACAAGGTTTTATAGAGTCCTCTTTTATGAAATTTTTATTTATTCACACATGAAAGATTAGGTAAGGCTAAGCTGATTTTTTTCAAGTTTCATGAAAGGTAGGCCTAAGGAAGGTTAAGCTCAGTTTTTTAATGAAAACATAATCAATATTGTGCATTAACAAATATTATTGAGTTCTTTAGGTTTTGTTTGAAGACGTTCAAAGAGGTTTTTTAGTTAAGATAATAAAACATCAGTTAATAATTTACAAAATTTAGGTCTGTTACTTAAAAAAGAAAGAAAACTGTAGTGCTTGTAGATGCTAAATGTACATTAATAAGTGTATTCAATCACCATTAGGCTTTAATTTAAAATGTCTTAACTGCTATAGGAAAGTTTTGTTAGCACAAACTTTTTACAATAATGATCATTTACCAATACATAGGCCTACAGTTTTCAGATTATTATGGTTTTGGTGTTGTTGCCAAGTATTAAGTTGTGCTGTGAATAGATAATTTAATTCACCCTCAGCTTGAATTATTCAATTATTTATTGGTTTTCTCAACGATAATTTTTCCTGAAAGCTACCAAGGGGACTTTTATTTTTGGTGGGCCAGGGGCTGTGGTTCAAATTTATGTACCACTATAGTTAATTTTAAAAATATAAAAAAGGGTAGAATTGTATCTGAATGCTGGGGTTTGGACATGTTTGATACCCTAAAGTGTATTGGAGTTTTTTTTTAATATGCCTAATATAGACCATCTAAAATCTTATATGAACTTATTAAGAAACACATTTTACTAAAAACTAACATTAGATGAGTCTTAGAATTTTTTTTTACAGTTTTCAATTTTTGAAAAAGATCTGTTTTGCTATAGGCCTAATCAGAAACTTTCAAATGTTGTTATATGTACAAATGCTAGAAAACATATTTTTAATAATTTGACACCGAAAAAAAAATCCCACCCTCGCCTCGTACTATCTCCGTGATTTTAATTAAATCCTCGATTCCATTTTTGGATTAAGAACGATTTCTGTCACTTTGGTTAAAAAAAATGTTTTTTATTATCAAAATACTATCAAAACTCTAGAAAATACATACACATACTTGGCACACAAGCTGACATTTTACAGTTTACAGTTATTGGTTTATTGTATTAAATGATTATTACTAAAATCACCTACTCATCAGTAAGTTATACTATTCCGCCACAAAGTTCCTTACATGATATCTTGTACAGCNGGGGGGAATTAAACTATATAATACAGGAAACCAAAATATTTTTATATAGGCCTATTTGTTTAGATGTTTACACTATGAATTATAAACTAACTCAAACTAACAAACCTAACCTACAATTTCCCAAACATTGACAACAACAAACTTAAGTTGAGATAGGTTTTATACATAATAGGGGAGATTCCCATTTAAATCAAAGGTGCACACAATCATAATCTAATGTGATAAAGAGGTCTGGGTTAGAGTGACATGAATATTACTGTAATGAATAAGTGGTAGAGAAGTACACCAATTTCATTTTATTCAGGCACCTTCCTTTGTGATTGCTGGGTTCACAATCTACTAAGCATTCACTTAACCTTAACATAACATAATTTGATGTGACATAAGGTTTTGCCTCATGTTTTTAAATGGAAGCCTATACGATGCAGACTTAAGGTTCACTTAACTTAAAGAGTTGTCCAAGCGAACGTTAAGTGAATGGTACCTAGCTAGTCGAATCATGCTGCTATTTAATACTTCATTTGTTGTTTAGTACTTAATTTATTTGTTTATGGAATATAGATGACATCTTCGGTATATTTTGTCCACATCTTACAAACTTTAAACTGATGTAGCTTCTTGTTACACTTTATTTTGAATATCCAGTAGAGCTTCCATTGCAAGTACTTCTAGCCTAATCAGCCCTAAATGATTGGTTTTCATTTTAGTGAACGTCTTGTTTGCAAACAGTCCAAATTCCCAACATAAGCAAAACTTTAACTTTATGCAGAGCACACACAAAAAAAACACCTTTGTAGCCTTAAAAGCAAATTTGAAAGACCTTTAAATATCGGGAATGTGTTTGTTTCCAATAGGTTTGCATCTTTATGATTCCATGTTGGAGACATCTTATTGGGACACCGTTGAAGAAATATATTTCAAATAGATTATTTAACACCAAAAATATGGAGAGTGATCCACTTGACAGATTTCTTCTTCAAGGGGCTAAAGATACTGTCCCGCAACTGTCGCAAGAGCGATATAAGGGGCAAGCCGGTCGTATCGGAATCATCGGTGGTTCGCTAGAGTACACTGGTGCAGCCTATTATGCGGCGATAACTACATTGAAGGTTGGTGGTGATTTAGCTCATGTATTCTGCTGCAAAGATGCGGCATCTGCCATAAAGTCCTATAGCCCAGAGTTGATAGTACACCCGGTTTTAGATGTTCCTAACTCTTTGGAATTGATGATACAATGGCTTCCACGCCTTCACGTTTTGGTCATCGGTCCAGGGCTAGGCAGGAATAAGTTTGTACTTGACAGCGTCGCAAATCTAATCAAGTATTGTCGAGAGCACCATACTACCTGCGCAAAGCCTCTAGTCATCGACGCAGACGGTCTGTTTTTGATCACCGAAAGGCCAGAGATTATACAAGATTATCCCCACGGAGCTATTTTGACACCTAACGCTATAGAGTTCAGCCGTCTCGCCAAGGCCGTTTTGGGTGAAACTTGGCTACCTACCCCACATCCCAAAGAAGAGAAAGTTAGAAACTTGGCTACGAAGCTAGGTCCTGATATAACTGTGCTGCATAAGGGTGCTACTGATATAATCGCGAAGGGTGATAGCGCTGCAGTGTTGAAATGTTCGACGAGCGGTAGCAATAGAAGGTGTGGTGGTCAGGGCGACTTACTGAGTGGCAGTTTGGGTATCTTCTACGCTTGGGCACTGATGTCTCCCGGTAGTTACCCAGCCAGTGTAATAGCGGCGTACGCGAGCTGTAGGTTAACAAGGGAATGTAACTCGCGTGCGTTTGGTAGAAAAGGGCGCAGCATGCTGACTACCGATATGATAGAGGAAATACACACTGTGTTTGAAGAATTATTTGAGACCCAGTGAGTCTTTGGGTATACAGTCCAATTTTCTTAGGAATGGCCTTATCCGACAGAAAAGTTATTAGATCTATTTTCACATATTCATGTCAAGTCTTTTGACCTTTAGCTATCACAATTGAAAGATATCATCAATACTTATAAAATAACACTAATAATATAGGCCTAGTAAAATGTTAGTCAATGTTGACCTCAAAAATATATCTTTATTTTTGAAAAGACTTGTATGAAAATTGCAAATCTTATATTGTTATCTTGGGTGGAAGAAAAATATCATATGGTTACAAAAATTATCTTACCTAAACTACTTTCATCTAATAATACAGTAAAATATTATTAATACTAACTGGAAAAGAAAAAATATAAATTTTTCTAAAGCTTCCTTCCTGCCATAATTATGTTATACCTTAACAGACTGGTAATTTTAAATCAAGGTAGGTAGATGGTAATAATAAAAATATTTGTTTATGTTAGAAAATCATGAAAAATATTTAATTATTTACTAAGAGTAACAGTTTCAGATCATTTGACTCTACATATACATATTTATGTTTTTTTCATATTATTACTGCTTCATATTACCGGTTCAGGTTTTACAGTACATATGATAATTACACTAATGAAATAGGGATGGGGAAAGAAGCATTTAAGAGGTAATCTACCCACACTAGCTTGAAAGGAGAGGGGGAAACAATTTGGGTAAAACCACTCTCAGTGAATTCGACCCGGATTCGAACCTCGATCGCCCAGTCATCAGCAGGCCAGTCCATCACGAGAGTGACGCCTTAGACCATTCGGCCATTCAAGCGAGTTATGCCTATATTATTTAAGTAACTCTTATAGCCATAAAAAATGTTTCCTCATATTTATTATTATTATTATTAGCACCGCGTCTTACTACCCGTTCGGGTTATACGCACTTATGCTAATGTGTAATGGTAGGGTGATTGTGAGATGAAATGAAGGACCTACAGTTTAACGTGGAATTCGAACCACGGTGGAGGCCTGGCATTCCCCACATTCACAAGATGTCTTGTCAGAGGTGAAGGAAGGGTTTGGCAATCGGATACATCTGTGCCCGGACCGAGGATTGAACTCCGGCCGCCAGCACAGAAGTCATACACCTGACCCCTAGACCGCCAGGTCACCATTTTCCTCATATTTAAATCAGACTTTACACTACCCAAAGTCACTTACTTTTGTGAGCAGGTAGCTGTCACGAAGCATTAGTCATGTATTATAGCAATCCAAATTCATAACTAGGCTTTGCATGCTGGCGTAATGGTAAAAATTACGGCCATTCTCTTTTTAAGTCCCTCGTCCAATTGTTACAATAAGGAGCTATCCGAGACAATAGACATCAGCTCGCAATCGAGCCATACTGATCGAGCGACCGTTGTCGGTTGTTGAAGATAGTGCCAACTTCTGCAAATAGAGGGTGTCATGTGGTCAGCACAACTAATCCCCCCGGCAGTTAATCTTGGTTTTCTGGATTGGAACCACTATTTTTTAATTTAGTTTAATATAATTTGTCCTCACCAGAATGAGTTGAACTCGGTCAAAACCCAATGCTTCACAGAAAATCTAGAAGTGTCAGGTATCGAACCCAACACCTCTGGCTTTGTAGCTAGAAATGGACCTCTGGACCACAGAGGCAGTTTCGTTTATTAATTTTAAGAAAACACATACTTGATATAACCCGATTTTTATAGTAAGGGCCGTTTAGAAAATACACATTTTTTTTGTGGCCAAAGTTAATAATATTTTTACTTTATTATTAGTATTATTTTATAAATATTGGTATTATCCATCAAATGTGACGGCTTAAGATTACAGGACTTGACGTATAAGTTTGTGAAAGTAGATCATTAAGTTTTCTAGCTTTTAGGTAAGGTTCTTATTATGACAGTTTGGTAAACTAAAATTCTTGACAGTGCTCAATCATTGTTTACATATCATGTTTACACAAGATACTAATAATTTGTACAGGTTACTAAAATTTGATTTCAAATTGGATGCCTTTAAAAGTACCTACATTTATTTAACAAGACTGTATTTTATTTCAGATTAAATTATGGTTGTCTTTGATATATTTTATGTAATTCTTAAATGTTTTGATACTAAACTTACCTCATTTATTGAAACCAGTTGATTGTATACCAAGTTTACATAATGTTACAAACTATTGTAGGTCTATTGACACAGTACAGTAGTAGGAATTAGGGAGGTAAGAGTTTAGGAAAAGGGTTCTTTTATTTGCTTGGAAGTAGGGTGGGTAACCATTAAAGAAATAGTTTTACAGCATAGTTGGCTTGTCACTGAGAAATCAGATCAGAGGTGACTGGTGTGTGTGTCCGATTGATCACCAATTTCGTTGTAGGCTACACTTTCTTGTTCGATCACCAATCTGGATGTAAGCTTCACTTTCTCATTCGATCACCAATCTGGATGTAAGCTACGCTTTCTTGTTCAATCACCAATCTGGATGTAAGCTACACTTTTTCATTCGATCACCAATCTGGATGTATGCTACACTTTCTCATTCGATCACCAATCTGGATGTAAGCTACACTTTCTCGTTGGATCACCAACCTGTATGTAAGCTACGCTTTCTCGTTCAATCACCAATCTGGATGTAAGCTACACTTTCTCATTCGATCACCAATCTGGATGTAAGCTACACTTTCTCGTTCAATCACCAATCTGGATGTAAGCTACGCTTTCTCGTTCAATCACCAATCTGGATGTAAGCTACACTTTCTATTACGAATCGTATTAAAAGTATATACTTGAGCAGTTTGGCAAATCACATCAATTTAAAATGTACATTAATTCATCGCATTTATTAAAAGATTGGTAAACTTTATGAGAACAAAATGAAATGTGGGCTTGCCAATAATTTTTACATATTTTAAAATTTGTGTTAACATATTGCAAGTGGAGTGGATTATCAAGAAATGTATTTTGCCGATCAGTAGGTATATATAGAAAGAAAAAGTTATGCATATAAAGACTGAGTATCAATATTTAACAACAAAAATACAATATTATAAAAATTGGTGAGTTTGTGTGAAAATTGAAAAATATGTTAAAAATGTGTAATTCATAAAATGAGATTATTTGCAATATTTGTATTATCATTTTAACTTAAATGATTATAATAAGACTAAGTAAAAATTTTAAATATTATTTGTAATGAAATTTTATACATATAGATTAGATAAAAATAAAGTAAAATATATCTTTCTTTTTTATTTAATTGGAGTGTTTTAACATGAACTTCCAAAATTCAAATGGCTAGGTTCAAAACATTATAAATTTATACATCTGCACATGAAGCACTTAACCCAACTAATTTTGGTGGACCTCTGATTGAAAATGAATCTATGAATATTTCAGATATTGTGTGTTTGATTCTAACTTACCTAACTATGATTGAATTTCCCTGAATGCAGTTACAGTACCATTTTCATAGAAAATACCTTTTAAGAAAAGACAAACTTTATTTTACTCTCATTACTTTATTTTACATCCATTAATATTTCCAACCTGTGACGTGGGTCAGTTTTTTTATTGAATCCATATATTTTCCTCTCCCGACTTGATATGTTTGTCGGAGCTTCATATGCCTTATTATCTAACTTAAGATTAGGACAGGCACAACATCCAGTCTTCGGCCATTAATTTATCACTATGAAAGGGTTCACCAATGATACATTGTTTGGCCGTGCCGGGAATCGAACTCGGGGGTGGGGCTTTAGCTCAATAGACAGATACGCTACCGACTGAATTAAAGTGTTGGTTTGCTGTCATTACTAAAGAGTAAAATTTTATCAATGTTATTTTATAACTATTTAAGCTTTTTATTAACAGTGACAGCTACATATGACATGTTTGAATATGTGAAAGTAGATATAGTAACTTTTATAGCTGTCAAATAAGGAAGGCACTGACTGATAAAATTTGACTTGTTTTTCAGGTCTATTTACAATATATCGCACTAGTCCAGGCGAGAGTGAAAAGGTCTGTTAATGTTGTCTTTGCCAGATTAATAAGCTTCCCAACTTCCCCAAACCCTTCCACAATACCAACTAGGTGTGTGCGAAGCTTTGAAAACTTTAACTTCATTTCGAATATTTGTTGACTTCGCTTTGTGTTTGGCATTGATAGTATTACTAAATTCCTAAATGGTTTTCCCACTCTTCCTCCATGCAAATGCGGATTCACTTCCTCTATAGTCAAACTTCCCAATTCCTACACTCATTAGCATAATTAATACTTAAGCATATAACCTGAACAGGTAGTATGACGGGGCGTGACACAATAATCTATTTGACTTACTTTTTAGCTCTGCACATTTTTAAAAATAAGTTGAGAGTATACTTTTACATTTTCTGAAATACATCAACACACGTCTTCAACAAGAGTTGCCCGAAGCTCCGCAGGGTGACATAATTTTCGTCCACACACACACCAACGCTATAAAGGTATGTTTTAACTAAAACAAAATGAGCTTCCAATACTTAATTAGATGAAAAAATAACCTTTATTAGATTAAAATTACTGTAACTTACTGAGTTTTAGATTATCACTGGAATTAATGGAATGTAAAATCACCAGTCCAGATAGGCCTATCATACAATACAAAAATAAATGTAAGCACCAATAAACAATAACAATGTTTTTAATACAAATTTGGATTCAAGTTTCTGATAAATCTTTGATTATACATTTTCATTTATATATTTAACATTACATTTTAATTTTATATTTATTTTGTGTTCCTCGATAGGCTTGAAACCTCATTGTTGTTGCAAATATTGATTCGTTAATGTGTACAGCACATTGTTTTTGATGTATTTGACTATTAAAGTAGATTTTGTTTTAAAGCTGGTAGCATTGTCCCACTCATCATTTCCTGCAATGAATCATGACCTTGATGGGGTTCCCTTTGCCTGAGCGGGCAACTTCGAAAGCTTCTAGAGTCTCTTCTATCTTAAAGTTGTGTGTTATCAATTCTTTGACGTTCACTTTACCGGAAGCTATCATGGCCAGTGCGATGGGATAGCTGTTTAAAAACAATACTTTTGTTAGTACTACATTATAACACACTAATAATATAACCTATGGCTAGCATTGGTGGTTACATGGTTTAATACATCACTCTTGTTTGTCAATTAATGGGATACAAGGATATGAATCTTGGTCATACTGAGAGCGATTTAAAAAAAAATCCCAGCCCACTTCATGTGAATACATTTAATCTAAAACTCCATCTTCCTTGTTCCTTTACTATTAGAGTAATTAATGCATGCATATAACCTGAACACACAAACAACGTGAAAAAAAAACATGACTGAGGTCTCAATCATTCATGTTCAAAAGATTTTAATTCATTGGCACAGTTTAACAGTGCTACTACTCACAATAACCACCATTTTGAGATATACATTTCCACGAAAAGGGGCTTTCAAGATATTTCCAGTTATATAATCAACTAAAATCTAAAAGATTAATTCTGCCTTTGGTCTTATACTGTGACTGAAGAATGACCCGGAGCACGGCATAATTCCTGGATAGCTCTGTGGTAGGAGCGTTGGCAAGCTAAGACAAAGGTCATGGGTTCGATTCCTATATCCTGTTGTGGCCTGCTGATGATGGGGAGACGAGTTTCAAATCCCAGTTGGGTCTACTGAGGGTGGTTTTTCCTAAATGTTTTCCCACTTTACTTCCACACAAATCCAGATAGATTACCTCTAAAACGCTCCCCTCCTCATCTCTAGCCCCATTAGAGTAATTATTATATTTGTGTTCAACCTGAACAGGAATTAAGATGCGGTAATGACAAATAAAAGTAGTTGAACACCAAGGAAGAACCGTTAAAATTATATTATGCCTTAAAATCAGATCATAACAAATATAACTAGGCTAAAGAGTGGTTTTTTTTAAAGTGAAAGTAGTTTCACCAAATTTTTAAAGTTAAATTACTTACTCATTGCAGTATCTGAAACATCCCCTGATATCAATTTCTCTGACTAGTGCCTCTGTAAGGGGGATGTTCGCTTCAGCCGAACCCATCCCTACAATGACTATAACACCGCCAGACTTTGTGCTCTGAAAAATAAACAATATATTCAGTCTCCCTTCTCAAATGAGTAATTTACTTGAGGTCTCTATTTAGAAAAAAAAATAAAAATGTTTGATTGAAAGAACAAAATGCAGCACAGACTGTAATACAAATTTAATAGTAGACACACTAAACTCTACAAACTTTGTTTACATATTCATTTGGCTAGTGTGACTTCACTCTCACAACAGGACGGATTGCTGAAGGCAGGAAGATAGGGTAGACTAAAAGTGGTTTTTCCTAAATGGTTTATCACCTCACAAATGTGTATCTATTTCATCTAAGTTATATCTTCCTTGGCCCAGACAGCAATCTTTCGTAATCATGAACAGCCTCCAGCCACTGGCTTTGTCTGTTTGGTATATAAACCTCTACGCCACATCTTTTTCCTCCCACCCCCTCTTTCGCTCCACCTTGACCCAGCCTTCTCCACCGACAATAGCGTGATTAATATATATTATACGCCTACAGCTCGAGTGGGTGGCAAGAAGTAGCGAAAATATTTATTTGATATGCCTAGTTTTTCTTAAAAACAGCACTTAGCTAATTTAATCTTCTGTAAATGTAAAAAGGTTTTTGTTAAATCTGACATTTAAGTTAAAATATTTTTAACAAAGGTTATGTTATATTATATGCAACATAGCAGGGAAAATTAATCAGAAAAAAAAACCTAACCTTGATCGCAAGTCTCATTGTAGACTGGAAACCAGAGCAATCGATGGAAATATCCGGAGCCTGCCCGATTAATTTATGTACTTTCTTTACTTGCTCATTTTCATCATCACTTGCATCTACTTTAAGTATAATGTCCGCCCCAAGTTTCTTCGCAATGTCCAGCCTGTGTTGAACGATATCTGAAAGCATTTCATATACATTTTGAAATCACAAAATATAAGGTTGTTGGTTGTATACAAGCTTTGAAAGTGTGGGAATTAGCAAATGCCTTTTAGTCGGACATACCGAGGAAGAAGTGTCAAAGGGATATTTGGTACCCATAGTCATATATTCAAGAGAAACATGGACGTTGAATGTAAGAGAGACTAAAGTTAAGGTCATGGGAATGAAGTTTGTGAGGAGTATAAGGAGAAATAGGATTAGGAATGAAGTAATTCAGGAAAGAGTGGGGGTACAAGGAGTATATAAGATAGCAGAGGAAGCAAGACTGAAATGGTATGAGCATGTAATGAAGATGGAAAAGGAGATACTATCAAAGAGAATGATGGTGATGAAGCATGTAGGAAAAAGACTAGAAGCAAGACCAAGAAAGAAATGAGAGGGGTGAATAACAGAAATTGTGCAGGTGTGAGGAGAAGAATGGTGGAAAGATAGTGGTAGATGGAGTCATTTTACTAAACTGACTACCAAACCCTTCCTTCACCTCTGATAAGATATCTTGTGAATGTGGGGAATGCCAGGCCTCCACCGTGGTTCGGATTCCACGTTAAACTGTAGGTCCTCCATTTAATCTCACAATCACCCTACCATTACACATTAACGTAAGTGCGTATAACCTGAACGGGTAGTAAGACGCGATGCTAATAATAATAATACTAAACTGACTCAGCCATGAGCTGGAAACAGTTGATGATGATGATGATGATGATGATGATGATGATGATGATGATGATGATGATGATGATGATGATTAGGGCCTTGAAGAATAAACACCTCAATCCAGATTCTTTTTTATAAGGTATGCATAAAGTTTTTTTTAAGCAATGTCAATTTGAATAATTTGAATTATTACTAAAGCCAAATTGAAACTGGAATACTAAAAACAAATAATTTTGAGTAAAAAATGTAGGCCAACATGTAATATTAAGGTTTTAAATATCATTTAAAAAATGTTATAAATATCTAATACGAGTTGCATTTTTTTTTCTATGCTGATAAATTAAGTTTTTATCACATGTAATTTAATTTTTTTTGTCATGTGAACATTAAACTATAATGTTAATAACAGAACAAAGTGACAAAAATTTAACATAAATGTGTATTTTAACAGGGTGTCCAGTGACCTGGAAAACCTGGAAAACAGGGAATTTGCTTGGTCAGGGAAAAGTCATGGAAAAGTCAGGGATTTTTATTAAATTTCTGGAATTTTTACATTTGTCTATGAGAAGCCTCATAATTTGATTCACAATAGTCAAAATAATACTTTTTTTTCAGTTAATACCTACCTAGAATCACTTTCACACCATTGTCCCTGTTGAGCAGACTAATATTACTTCTCAAGGTCAAAAAGTGAGTTTTGTGTCTTTAGCCAAAGTAGAGTCATGCGCAAAATTTGATTAGGTCTACATTTTAAGTAGAAGGAACTAAGAATGACTGTCCCGCAATTATTTTAAATCTATTTTTAACTTAAAATAGTTCATTTACCTGGGGGCAGAAATCATTTAATCCCTTTATTGAGTGATTATCTAGGCATATGATTTTTCATTCTCCATCCAAGCCTACTGAAGCATTTATTCATAAATCACATAAATCCTGCTCCTCCTCATATATAATTTTATGTTGATGATATTAATTAAATAATGGCACAAACAATTGAAAATCAAACAATGACATTAAGTCTTACAAAAGTATTAGACGCCTACAAAGTTTTTAATAGTATCTAACTTTACTTACTTACTACATGGCATTAGGAACTCGAAAGTCTATTGCTGTAATTACAAAAATACGCCACCCTATCACTATTTTGAGCTAGTTCTATCCAGTCCACCTCATTACACCATATCTCTTCCCATTGGGCTTACCCATTCATACCCTGAACACGGTTCTAGATTATCCAATTCGTGCTGCATGTCCTTGCTACCTTAATCTACGAGACTAGATTAGCCTAACAATGTCTTCTGAAGCATACAGGGTATGTAACACATTATTATGTAACCTCCTCCACTCCTCATATCCTCATCCCTTTCCGGATAAAATATCTTCCTAAGCATCTTGTTTTGTTTTTTTGAGCATCTAATTTTGCTTTCGTCATGTAAGGTAAGAGACCACGTTTCACACCCATAGAGAACAACCAGTAAAATTGTTGTTTTTTTATATTCTAAGTTTTACATTCCTTTAAAGTAGGCAAGATATCAATAACTTACTGACCGAGCATGCATTTACCGACTGTATTATTTTCCTAATTTCCATTTTAATATTGTTATTGCTAATTAAAATTGTTCCTAAATATTTAAACTCTTTAACACTGTCGAATGATATGTTGTTCAATTAATCTTTAAATTATCGTCCCCAATCTGTGTTCTCTCTGTTATCATATACTTAAGTATTTTCAGCGTTCACTTCAAAAAATATTTCCTTACTAGCTTCTAAAAGTAGTTATCCAAATACCTGCATTGTACCTTTTAATGTCAAGCTTTCATACGCTCTTGATAGTACAGTAGCCCCGTGACTTCTTTGGTGCTGACTGACAGTTCACATTTGAGAGCTGACGACTTTGAAAAGTTACTAGAACAAATTATGTATCCCTACACCGAACCATATGATCTTGAAAAACATGTGTCTAACAGCTGTCACTTCTGACAGCCAAAATTTAGGTATATACCTAAATGTTTATTGTCAGAAGTCAGCTGTGAGCTGTCAGTCAGCACCGAAGAAGCGATGGGGCTACTGTACCTACCTTTACTTGCAAATAATCCAAAAATAAAATTTACTCCATATTAAAAATGAATAAACAATGGATAAATTAATATATTAGAAGATAGTTCACCTTATTAAGTATAAAAAATTGGCCATATGATTAAAAAAAAGTGAAATATTGTCTGGTAAATGTATAGTACTTAATTAAACTTATTTATTTGATTTTATAAAAATATATTTTATACTGCACAATATATTGAAATTAACATTTTGTGTGAATAATAATGGCTTTTTGTAAATATTCATTCCAACATATTATGTATTATATTGTTAAATCATTGCACTTGTACTATCAGTACATACAAATTTTTTTTATCTCCACTCAACATTAGCTGTGAACTTATAAATCATTGATAAGATTAGTTAAATAATGAAGTAAAGTGTTTGTTGGTACATACTGATATGTATGAAATACTCTTGATAGCACTGACCTCTAAAAGGCTGTTATCATTTTCAGATAAACTGGCCATGCAATATGGTATGTTACATTTTCCGCTGTGTATACTTAAACAACTTGCTTAGTTGGTGATTTCAAAGCCATTTTGTATCTTAACATGATGCACTTAAGCACTTTCACACTTAAGATACCATTGCACAAAATAAAATACTTAGCAGCGTCTTACTGCCCATTCAGGTTATACACTTAAGTACTAACTATGCTAATTGGTTAGGAATATTTAAGGTTGAATATAAAGGAAGTGAACCTGCATTTGTGTGGTGTGAGAGTGGAAAACTATTTAGAAAAAATCCCCCCCAGAACACCTGAGCGAGATTTTAATCTTGATCTCACCGTCCTCGGCAGTCCAGCTCAACACAAAACTAGCGCGCTAGTTAACGGCACCACTGAGGCGGTTCACAAAATAAAAAGATGGGGAAGAAAATGAGAAGTTCATTCTGTGAGATCTCTTGCCTATTTGCTTATAACACCCTTTTCTTCTGATGGGTATAAACACTCACTTTACTATAATTTTCTTTTTTCTTGTTTCGTATTCACGATACACATGCTTCCACATATTTTTTCAAACTACCTTTTAGCAGGAAGTTTCCTACAAGATATTTTCGTAAATAGGTCAAAAATCTTGAGTTATATACAATTAAAAAAAAAAGTGTGTAAAAAACCTACTTTTAAGATTAAAAAAAACATAATTTTGTTGAAGCATAAGACTAATTTTAGAAGAATTTCAATTTCGATTTTATATCTTTAAACAACGCAGAACAAAACTCAAATACATAAACATTGGAAATCGTTTCTTGACGTGCTATTACAACACAGGCGGGCACTATCCTTAAACTGGTTTATCCATTAAACAAAGTTGAATTCAGATTTGAACAGACATTGGAAAAAGAGTTATGTGCACATGTAAAGCATTTAGGTTTAAAGTTAAGTGCAATTGGAAATGTCAACAACAGTTGTTAAAAATCTTGTGGTTATTAAATGAAAAACATAAATATACTGTAGGTAAATTAGGGAAGATTACTTCCCAGCATTTAAACAATCTTTACAAACACTCTTTTAGGTGGATGCATATTTTTTTTTTTGTGATACATACCTTTAAGTATTATTTAATTCCAATATTTTGTTTTGTGCTACATCCATTAATAGGGCTCTATAATAACATACCAAGATGCTTTGCAGACATTTAGGAATCCCGTATTATTTAAGAAGTTGTTCTACCCGCATTTGTTTTATATTCTTTAATAGAATTTTCAACAAAATGTAGCAAAAATTATCAACAGCTTTTCTGATGATTTAAAAAGCTTACATTTTAAGTTCAAAGTAAAAAAAAAACTCAACCATGTTTAAATGGTAAAAACTTGACCTACATTTTGTTGAAAACAATATTAAAAAATATCAAACTACTTCATAAATAATCCGGGATTTTTAAATATCTGCAATGCTTCTCAGTGCTGTACTATACAGCCCTCTTAAACTAAAGTCCTTTTATTCCAACTTTCCCAAATATTAGAAATGGTGTAATACTATTTTGCAGTAAAAAAAAACTCCATGGAGTCAGCCCGTAATCAAACAATAAAACCTAATTCATAAAAGGAAGTATAGTAAAAAAGACGTCTATTTTGATATATTTTATTTATGTACAGGGTGTCCAGCGACCTGGAAAACGGAATTGTCAGGGACAAGTCAGGGAATTTTATTAAATTTCTGGAAATTTTTACATTTTATCAATAAAAGGCAAAATATTTTGATTCACAATAGTCAAAATAACACTTTTCTTCCAGTTAATAACCATCTGGAATCACTTTCACATCATTGTCCATGTTGAGCAGACAAATATCACTTCTCAAGGTCAACAAGTAAGTTTTGTGTCTTTCCACCTATCTACCAAAGTTTAGTCATGGCTATTCACATGCACGATAATTTGACTAGGCCTACATTTTAAGTGGAAGGAACTAAGAATGACTCTGTCCTACAACTATTTTAAATCGTTCTTGCTTTAGGCATTCTTTTAATGGCTCAATACAATTTTACTGAAATCTATTTTAACTTAAAATAGTCCATTTCTCCGGAGGCAGAAATAGTTTGATCCCTTTATTGAGTGACACAATTTCAAAATGTATCTAGGGGAAAAAAACCTATTTAATCTGTGATCTTAAAAAAAATATTTTTTGTTATATACTTAATATCGATAAATAGTGGTCTGGGAAAAAGTAAATTGGGTCTGGAAAAAACCTGGAAAAGTCAGGGAATTTAAAAATATATTTTAGCTGGACACCCTGACAGAGTTTAGTACTGCTGATGGCGTTAGGCATAACACGAAGTATGCGGAGACAAAACATGTACACATGTACCAACAGGTTTTGGTTTAGTAACAGGTGACAGCTCCATCGGGAAGTTATGACTAACCCATTGCTCACGATTGGATGGCCAAAATATATTTCCTTCCAGTTTAGTTGGAAACTTGGCAGATGTGTAGAGTATATGATAAATATGTATTGTTTTATTTAAGTAACAAAGCTTGTTTCACACCTAAAATAAATACTAATTTAAATTTACTTTCTCTATCCCTTTACAATATCACCACCCATCACCTCCCTCTCCTCCGCACAGTAGAGTTTCATGTCTAACCTCGCCAGCGGTGAGATCTGATGAACAAAGAAATTGCTCCTTATTGGAACAGCTATTTTTTTCTCCACATAATCTTGAGCTAAGTTACCAGCATACCTGTGATAAGAATCGTACTGGCACCCATAGCCTTGGCAGTGATAAGGGAGACAAGGCCAATGGGACCGGCACCAGTTATAAGGACCTTTGTGCCCAGGCTGACACCCGCACGTCGACACGCGTGAACACCCACTGACAAAGGTTCCAACAGAGCGCCCTCCTCCATGGAGACGTTGTCCGGGAGCCTGCGCGGCAACAGAAACATCCGCTCTTACAATTTTTGGTCGGCTTCGCCCCGCTTATTATTCACTCTTGGTTAAGGATGAGGACAAGTTTCAGTTCTGTACATGTGGTCACTTATTTGAACTAATGGGTACAAATTAAGGGATTTAGTTTTTCTGTCTTTACATTATATATGTATATTTTTAAACAAGAAATAAAATATTTCTTAGGAAGAAATGTTTTGTTAAATTTTCTTGCTTGCTCTATGGCATCAAGAACACACAAGTTCATTGCCACCCTTACAAAAGTACACCATTTATCCTCGTCTTTAGATAGTTCTATCCAGTCCATCTCATTACACCCTTTATTTTTCAGGTCCGTTCTAATGTTATCCTCCCATCTGCGTCTATGTCTTTCCAATGGGCTCGCCAGTCAATCTTTAAACACGGTTCTAGAATCCCCCATTCAATCTGCATGTTCTGGCCACCGTAATCTATGAGATTTGATTATCCTAACATTGTCTTGTGATGAGTAGACTCTACAAGGTATGTAACCACCACTCACCATTAGTCTAATCTCTTTTTCTTCCTACTCACAATTTTTTTAAACACCCTAAATTGGTTTTTGTCATGTAAGCTAAGAGACGATTTACATCCATAAAGCACAACTGTAAAATTTTTGTTTTGGGTATTCTTGTTTTACATTCCTTGGCAGCAAGAGAAAGCTCAACAATTTACTGACTGAGTAATAGTATGCATTTCCTGACTGTATCCTTTTACCAATTTCCAATATAATCTCATTATTAGTAGTTAAAAATACTATTAAATATTTCAATTCATTAACCCTGTCAAATGATATGTTGTTTGAAGTGATCTCTAAATTATCACCCCTAATCTTTGTTTTCTGTGTGATCATATGTTTAATCTTTTAAACTTTCAACTTGCACCAATAGATTCTAATATTTTGACAATCCTTGCAAAAGTGTTATAAACAGTATGATCTATAAAAGAGCAGGACTTCAAAAACATGAGGGTCCATGGGCCGCCAAATAAACAACCCATGTCTAATTAGTTTTATTTTGATTATATATCTCATATTAATGAATAGTGATGATGCTTTAGTGTTTTCTAGAGTTTTGTGTTATTTGCTGTTTACAATCAACAACAGTTCTCTTTAAAATTAATAACCCGGAGGTCCTTGGATCGAAACAATGCTCTGCTACCATGAAACTCCCTTAAATCAAGAAACGCCATGAAATTCCCCGCACCTCATTGCACCTATGTGCACTTTCTTGAATGCTTCCATCAGATTACAAACTCTTGACATTTATAAATGATGACATTATGACTATAATGACAGTTTCTTTCTTCAGGGTATCTACCATCAGGGAAATCAGGGAAAACTGGAATTAGCCGGGAATTTGAAGTGATCGGGAAAAAATGGGAATAAGTCGGGAATTTGGTAAATCGCAATAAAAATCCGGGAAAATGATAATTTACTCAACATATGAAATATAATAATCAGTAAATTATGTCTTTTTTTGTTTGTAGCTGTGTAATATATTTTTAATTTCTAGTAACCAATTTTTATTCAAATTTTAAAACTTATTATTATTATTATTTAAAAAATTATTAATAGAAAAACGAGGGTGGAGGGGGGGAGGGCGGAGAGTTAGAAGGAAGTGACATACTTTTTAGTCGGGAATTTTAGGAAATGATCAGGGGAAATCAGGGAAAAGGTCGGGGATTTCATTGGTCAAGTTTAGTAGACCATGTTTCTTAGTTTCTATCTCGGGGATTATTTTAAAAGAAAACAGTATGTAAATATCTGTTGTTATTTATGTCTTGTTCTTGAACAGGAATTAACATTGTGAGTACAAAGTTGCCTCGCTCTCAAACAAGTGCCTCAATGTCTCGCGAGTCTCCCACCCCACCTCGCGCGTGGATGTGCCCGTTGGTTTATAAGCTACACTACAGCGCTGCGCCTGACAACTGCGTCATACCCTCCAGACAGAAAAGGGTGGGGAGGGATTGAGCCGGCACCAGTACAAAATATTCCTATTTCAAATCAAAGTTAATTGTTTTTTTTCCTGACTAATTTAAAAATTTGCGGCCTTGACTTTCAATGAAACAAAATGACTCTGTGAACTTTGCACGTTGACTTTGTTATGAGGTTTTATCTCATTTCACACACAGCCACTTTTTGGTTCATTTTCAGATAAAAATGTAGGATTAAGTTTTTATCATAAAAATAATGATCCCTAACATTATTAATTAATCATGTATTACATAATGAGTGATCTATCACCAGTTGTATGTAACTGCTGTGTTAGTTACAGTAATTTTTCCAATTAACTTAAAATACAAATATCATCTAATCTTTAAATAATTATTAATTAATAGATGGGTTGGATTTTTTTTTCTTGAATCCAGGTCATAAATTTTCTTTCGAATCTTAAATCAAAATTCGAATTTGTAAATCTTTAAAAATGTACAATTTTATAGCTAAAATATTTAATTAAAAAAATAAGTTATTTGGGGTTTGTTACTACTGACAAATATTTTTTTAATGCCTTTTATGTTATAAAAAACAAAGAACGACACTTTTTTTTAGTATATTAAATATGTTGGTACAATTTGGTCCTTTTTTTGTGTGATTTTGTTACTCTCTCAACTACACGCATTTATATAGTTATTTTTACCAATTTGTTTAAAATTATGATTTGAAGTCAAGGTCTTCATAATTGTATTCAAGACTTTTTTTTTTCTTTTAATTTTATGAATCTCAAATCTCTCGAATACCATAAGATTTGAGTGTCTTATTTCTACTATTGATTAAAAGAGTTTTTTCTATCATCCGTGTTTCTCTTGAAAAAAATGCCTAGTAAGAATTGGAATATTCCATGTTAAGAACATTGCTCAAACCACTCTGCTGAAAAATAATTAAGGTGATATAATCGATTTTTGATTAATAGCAATATTATTTTAATAAAACTTTCTTAAATATGTAGGTAAAAATATTTATTAAAGACGGTGTAGGAAATTAAAATTGTTACCATCCCTCTTTCCTGTCTCATCTTCCATATTGTGTTAATTCCCTTTTATTTGTTACTATCTGTCTTTCCTGTATCATCTTCCATATTGTGTTTATTCCCTTTTATTTATTATCCCTCTTTCCTGTATCATCTTCCATATTGTGTTTATTCCCTTTTATTTATTATCCCTCTTTCCTCTATCATCTTCCATATTGTGTTGATTCCCTTTTATTTATTATCCCTCTTTCCTGTCTCATCTTTCATATTGTGTTTATTCCCTTTTATTTGTTATTATCCCTCTTTCCTGTCTCATCTTTCATATTGTGTTTATTCCCTTTTATTTGTTATCATCCCTCTTTCCTTTAAAAACTGTATAATAATAACAACACAAGTCTTGTCATACACATAGTAAATAGGGTTCTAAGTGAGTGTGACTTACTTGTGACAGAAGTCGGCAGCGTGCACGTAGTATCTGGACAGGTTTCCGTGGTCGGGGGGAGTTGAACAGAAGAAGATATCTGCGCACAGGTTGTATCTTCCTTCCTTACAGAAGTTGCAGACTCTGCAAGGTATGCCAGGTTCGATTGCTACTCTGTCACCTGAAATGTCGTCGAGTTACAAAATATTTATACTCGGTCAATATCAAATTTAAACCACATTATGATTATTTAGCTATCAAAAAGAGACCTGATATGTTTTTTTTAAACATTAGAAAGCTTTTTACTAAATTGTCGATACATTTTTTTTTAAATAAAATTTTACTAATCATTATTTTTAACTCTAAACCAAATACCTGTTTGGTGGTTATGACAATTAATTTAGAATTATTAATTTAAATATTTAATGCCACATGGCTGTGTAGGGAATTTCTTAAAATAAGTAATCAAATCAACTTAATTAATTTGTTTATTGATCAAGTCTAATTTAATTTGTTAGAAATCCACCACTTTGAAAATAAAACCTTCAATTTTTTATGAGCCTGTGAGCTGTTTAAATGTATGTATGTAATACAATATGGTTGGAAGCCTTAAAAGAAATTATTAATTTATTTTTAACAGCATGTATTACTACCTCTTCGGGCTTTACACACATGTACATTATGCTAAGACTAGGATTTGAATCCCAATCTCCCAGTCATCAATGATCCAGTCTAGTGCGAAAGTAAAACACCTTAGACCATTTTACCATTTAAGTGGGTGGAGATTAATTAAGCACATCATAACACATTTTCACACTTTTATACTCTATTTAAAACTGGATTTACATCATACTAGAAACTTTAGAGTAGTTCTGAAGACATGTATTTTTTTTAAATCTCAACTTCAAGTTAATCCTACCCGCTAAGAAAACTAACCGACTTTAAGGTTGGTCACGGTTTTCCCCAGTTTGGCGACGACCCCGCTGGACTCGTGACCCATTATCATGGGCTGGTTGACAATAAACTTTCCTATTTTACCGTGAACAAGATAATGGATGTCTGAACCGCAGATTCCGACACAGTCCATTTGGAGCAGCACCTCTGCAGAAAAGAAAAGAAAAAATGATAAGAAATTGTAAATACAGTAATATCCAGATAGGAAGGACCTTCTTGTGCATGCAGTTAGCTGGCAGAACAGTAGAATAGGCTAAACGGCCGTAGACAGGGGCAGGTTAACACTCCAAATTCCTCTTCTTTCCGGAAATTGACAATTAAAAAAAATTATACTGCCTTATTTACTGTTTAACCAATATTGAAAGTAAGGCACACACAAGAAAATATTTAGAACTATTGTATGATTATGGTAATCAAGAACCTTATGAATTTTTTTTCAGGGAACATTGATAACATTTTACTTTATTAAGATTGTAATTTTTTTTTAGGAATATATTGCTCAGATTCACATCACATGACTTGATGCATAAAAACATATTAAAGTAGTTTTAGTTTTCTCAACTTTTTAAAGGGGTCATCCTTAAAGCACATGTCGCTTTTTCCTGCCCTTTTGACCCCCCTTCCCCATGTAACACCATGTAGGCATTAGAGCTAACCCCCCCCTCTCCAACAGCGTTATTTGATTTATGGAGAAGCCCTACTGTCGGATATGATCTTTCTATCACAATCCTATTATATAGGAAAACTCAATTTTATATGTTTTAAGTATATTACTATTCATTCTGTTCATACTATTTCATTCACGGTAGGAGTCTACCTCTGAAAGGTCTTTTTTCCTACCAATATCCTACTATATAATAGATTTCTGGTAGGGAAAAAGGCCTTTCAGAAAACAATTCCTACAGTGAACGGACTTTAACATATGCTAACCTGGGGCGGTACTAACAAATAAGTTAGATTCTCTCATTTCGTATCCAATTTTTACACAACATTAGGAATAACTTTGATCTGACCAGGATCTGAACTTTCAAAGCCAGACACTTAAGGTCTTGACCATGGCTTAGAGCCGGTGGAGAAATGAAAGCTCTTATAAACATTAATTTCTGTGAAATTTAGTAGAACCTATTTAAATTTGAAAACTAATTAGTTAATTTATAAACACCACACTTAGAAATTTTAATACACATTTCTTAAGCTCTTATTCACAGATCTAAACAATTTTTTTTAACTACCTACACACACTAACAAAAATCCTTCACTATATCATAATTATTTAACTAAGCATCTGGCCTTATTTGTCATAAAAAAACACCTCGAAGCAACTTTTTGGGGTATTCATTCTTCACATATTTTCTTGGCCTCTAGCGGTTGAAAAATAGTCTCCTCACGTATGAAATTTGATTACGTCTATGGCCTTATTGATAGGATGTATGTTTATTATAGTACATATATTATTTTTACAAAAATCAGATCAACTGGGTATTGTTACTCTTTGGATGTTTCAAAAGTTCATTAGTTATATGATCATTCCCTTGAGATAAAGCTTATGTAGCTTTACTTTAGTTCACACTGTCCTCGTATTGCCTTAATTTAGATACAGTCAGTAATGTGTATACTAGAAACCATGGTTCTCAAACTGTGTTCTGCTTTCCTCTTATTGCCTTAAGTTAGATACAGTCAGTAATGTGTATACTAGAAACCATGGTTCTCAAACTGTGTTCTGCTTTCCTCTCATTGCCTTAATTGAGATACAGTCAGTAATGTGTATACTAGAAACCATGGTTCTCAAACTGTGGTCTGCTTTCCTCTTATTGCCTTAATTGAGATACAGTCAGTAATGTGTATACTAGAACCATGGTTCTCAAACTATGTTCTGCTTTCCTCTTATTGCCTTAATTGAGATACAGTCAGTAATGTGTATACTAGAGACCATGGTTCTCAAACTGTGGTCTGCTTTCCTCTTATTGCCTTAATTGAGATAGTCAGTATTGTGTATACTAGAAACCATGGCTCTCAAACTATGGTCTGCTTTCCTCTTATTGCCTTAATTGAGATAGTCAGTATTGTGTATACTAGAACCATGGTTCTCAAACTTTGGTCTGTTTTGTCGAAGGAACAGGTAGGTGGTTCATGTGTGCATTGAAATCTTACCAAGTGACCCACTATTTGGAAAATGTTTGAGACGCACAGCAAACATAGTTTCAATAACGGGTAGTAGTGTCAGCTTATCTCTAGCTTGCTCAACTTCGACACTAAAGGTCATGACTCAAACCTTGGTTGTGGTGCAGTTTATATGTATGGTACCTAGTGGATAACCATCAATAGAAGACTGTAAGCGTTCATGGTACACTTAGTGCAACTTAAATTAATGTAAGTTGAAACCTTTCTAAATGGTCATTAATATCTATATCACTAAAATAAAATTGTTAAAAACTATGTTTAAGGTCTGCTATACACCTGTTTTACTTACCATGGTCTTTGGGCTCGGGGATAGGCTTTTGTTCCTGAAACAAAAATTAAATTTAGACCATCAAGTAGTATAGTAACCACATCAGGGTGACTTTTATGCCCAAACATTTACATTCCCTCCAGAACATTGCATGTTTATTATTATTTAAACTATAGTCATTTTTAAGATACAATAAATGGGATGCTTTTGTCAAATAATATTTCCTTTAAGTAAGGGTTTTTTCCATTATAAAAGGTTATACGATTATTAGAAATATATTCAATAAACTTTAAGATATACTTGCTTTTCTTTAACTTGTCTTTCTTTATCCTTTGGGTTCAACGCAAATAATATCTCACAAATCAGTTTGTCCTCAAATGCTGCTACCTTAGCATGCCCAACCCCCAAACCCCCCGCCGCCCCCCCCCCCTTTTTATTTGCCGGAGGAAGGATGGGAAGTATGTTCCATGTTAAGTTGAATAAAAACTAAATTTAAAAATGAAACCATAAGTTGTGAGTCTGAGAGAAACAGTATTTAGTTAACTAATAAGATCCAATTTTGTTACGCAGAACCGTGCAATTATCATCAGTTCATCAGGGTCTGTATTGCAATTAACGGATTTCTTTTAAAATAGACCACTATTATTTTTCCTATCTTTTTCATAACTACAAAACAATATGAAAAAAAATAATTGAGAAAGTCCCATTACATACATTTGCCAGCACGACGACTTTTTATATTTCCAACCTCATAAGGACATCAGGAAACACACTTTTTTAAATTAATTTAAATAGGACAGATACCTCTTTTAAACACAATATAAAGTGTATTAGAATGCTATTCTAATAGATGGCAGCACCAATTTATTTGAGTAAAAATTGGACTTTTTATCTCTTTTTCGTCCTCTATGGCCTTTATATAGAATAGACTAAATGTTTATGATAACTCTTAATCCATTCCATTATTTTTTTTTAAAAAAAAAGGGTATCGAGCTGCGAGAATTAAAAGTAAATCGTAGCATGTCCCCCCCCCCCCCCCCCCCCAAAAAAAAG
>CABEEJ010001072.1:12691-30477 GCA_901482245.1 Timema douglasi | reverse complement strand
GGCCGAGAAACGGAAAGTTAAAAACTTGCGTGTGAAATATGCATGAAAGCTCCAACAGATTTTAATCCAGTAGTAAACTTAATTGTGCCCTATTTTTTTATAAATAACGTGTGTATCTATCTACTTGAGTCCTATTTATTTCCACCCCATTAGCCGGTTATGATGTGGCCCCGCCATTAGACTCGTGGATACATTTGTGGCCCTCGGGCACTAAGTTGGAAATCCTTCAACTTTAACATGGTGGGATATTGCAAGGTAAGCTCTCTATTTTGTAGGGGTGGACTAAGGGCACTACATTTCCACTGAAAGGTAACTTAACACTCTGGCCCTATCTTGTGAGCTATAGCTCAGTGGAACCATCCGCATTGGTGTGCCCGCGGTCTAAGACGTGAACCTGGCTTGCCAGTGACGGTGTGTACGGGGCGCTTATCTCGGCATAATATTATACCAGTGCGGTTTTTCTTAAATTATTAATCCCTTTTACCCGCCTCGGTGGCGTAGTTGGCTAACGCGCTAGTCGTGTTGAGCTCGACTGCTGAGGACGGGGAGATCGAGGTTCGAATCTAGGTCGGGTGAACTGGGGGTGTTTTTTCCTAAATGGTTTTCCACTCTCCCTCCACGCAAATGCGGGTTCACTTCCTCTAATTCAACCTCCCTAATTCCTAATCTATTAGCGTAATTAGTACTTAAAGCGTAAAACCCGAACGGGTAGTAAGACGCGGTGCTAAATATTAATAATAATATTAGTCCTTTTTCCTTCGTTCAAATTATTTTGCATTTCCTCTGAAATTATACCTTTCACTATATCTAACTCGTAAATGCAAATGTGAATAGTCCGGGTCGACTTCGGTGGTCTTTGGGGTAAAGTGTTCGTCTTTGTACCCGATGTTCGTGGATTCGAAGCCAGCTGGAGTCGACGAATTTTTCTTGACCGATGAAAATCCGTAGCACAACTCTCTTCGAAAGGGCAAGCCATGTCGATAGAGGCATGTAAAAGAACCCTGTAAGGAATGGGAAAATACCTTACCCGGCGAAATTGGTAACCTCTTTCGCTCTCGCTCATAGAAATTCTCGTGTGCTGATATAATAACTCGGTTCTAAAAGTGAATGTTAGCTATCTCAAATAATAAATATAATTGTCCGCGTGTCGAGTAAGAAGCAATTCACGATAAAAACAGAAGGACTAAGTAAGTTAAAGTTACAATCATGTCGCCCAGGGCCGGTCTAAGGCAAAAGTTTTGCTCCCCACCCCTACCCCTATCTGAAAAAACTGTGGAGAATTTTATATTTGACCATTTTAAATCTTGACCCTATGTATACATGTTTTTAATGGCGAAATTTAGTTTTTTTTTCAATAACTAAAAAAAACTGCTTATTTTTTTAATACAGTAGATGACGTCATTGTGTTTTCGTCCTTAAAACCATTTAGTTTTTCCTTTATTTTTTTAACTTGAAAAAAAAATTACTTTTTGTTTTCTACTGTAAAGTGAGGTAAGAAGTATATACAGTGAGGTATAAAGTATTTTGGGCTACTTGGCGCCTCCCTAAATTGTTTGTGTATGCGGTTGCACACGTCGCCCACGCCTTAGACCGGCCCTGCGGCTTCGCCCAACCTGAGCGGTAGCAAGCTTACCTAGCTCTATTCTACTATGGTGCAGCTTCTAAGATAGGGTCATCATAATGTAATCTGTTAAAGTATGTCTGATAATAATAATCATCAGGATAAACAACGTCTAGATATCCTCTTAGTATCTGCAGTTAAATGTGTTTTCAAATCAGTTACAATTAAAGGATGTTAAGAAGTAACTATTTTCTCGTTCTGAATTTTGAATTCTAATTCTAAAACAATACGATCTATTAATCTTGAAAATAATCAATGGTCTAGAAAACATTTCACTCCTGGTACCAGGTTGTCCATAGACCTGGAAAAAAAAAAGGAAAAGTCAAACCTGTAAAACAAGGAAAAGTTATGGAATTTTATCAAATTTCTGGAATTTGCACATATACTTTTTTTTTTATAAATGTAACTTTTACTTACAATAGTCAAGATAACATTTTTCTTCCAGTTAATACCCACCGCTAATCTATTTTAACACAGCTGTCTCAGTTGAACATACTGATCTCAAACTATCATGATCGTTTGATTCTCGTGTCGTCTTCAGCCAAAGTTTTTAGTCGTGGTTATGTGGATGCGCGTGAATTTTATTAAATTGTAGGAAGAATAAACTAAAAAAAACCAAAAGAGTATGTCTCAGAATAATTTTAAACTGTACTGGTGTAAGGCGATCTTTTAATGTCTCAACATGATCTCACAGAACTCTTAACTTATATCGCACCACCCAATGAGCCATCGCTTTAGGCTGAAATATTTTTTTAGCCCTTTTATAGTTTGATAAATTTTCGGAATGTGCATGTGTATCTAAAAATATTATTATATTAGGTTGTGATATTAATAAAGTAATGTTTATAATATATTAGTGACTGTAAAAGTTGAAAATTGGTTCTAAAAAACCTGGAAAAAATCAGGAAATTTTAATATGTAGTTTGGTTGGACATCCTGTTACATTCTGGGCTTTAGGCGCGTTATTAAGTAGCAATACATTATTTAAATCTTTAATAATAGAAGGAAGTGTTTGTTTGTTTGTTTGTGTGTGTGCGATGCCCAGCCAAATCTACGGCATGTAGAGATCTAATTTTTTTTAACATAGGTCGATGGAAGAGGGTCTATATGCACCTCGAAGCCGGATTTTTAGATCTTTAATTAGGATATTTTTAACAAATTTTTGAAGAAAATATTGTTAATCTGGTTTGGAGCTACGTTTCAAAGATAATTGTGATAAGTAAACGAAATTGACCGTAATTCTAAACCATTTTGGTGGGGGTGGGGGTGGGGCCTATATAATTCCTATACCACAGTGGGTCACGGGCAACGCCTTGCGGGATTGCTAGTTTTATATAATTTTAATTGCCTTTTGTTTTCCCCGTGTTTTACAACCAGTTCGGTTCATACACTTGAGTACTAATTATGCTAATGGTTTTAAGGATTAAGAAGGTTATATTTAGGGGAAATATACCCGCATTTTCGTTGAGGGAGAGTGGAAAACTATTTTGGAAAAACACTCTCGGTATACTCGAGATCCGAACCTCGATCACCCCGTCATCGGCAGTCTACTCTACTGCGAGAGTAGCGTCTTAGACCATGCGGCCACTGAAGTGGGTCATTTTATTTTCATTATTCCTTTAAGATTCGTGATTTTTTTATACAATACATATCTCAGTTTTATAACTTTATTGTTACCGCAACTTATTGTTAAACCACGTACAATCGTGGCTATTTGTGAAAAATAAACAAACGTATCTGGTATTTCAGGACTATTTTTCGGTTGACGGTTGTCAACCACTCAGAAATGTGTCAGTCATCCTTAAAAAGCTCCTTTGGCTTTTTAAATTAGAGGAACATTAAACGATCATTGACATAAATATTATTAGCTAAAACATTCTTTCAACCATTGGTTAAGACGGTTTATGAACCAATTCTATAATTACTATAAATACCTAAACAACCTTTTTGGGGAAGTATTTAAAAAAACTATTTTACAACGCCTGTAAATATCACACACATCGAAATATAATCTCGCTATTTCAGACCAATTTGAATTATATTCCTGAGAGTAAACGATACTCTAACTTATGTCTTTCCAGTAGTTTTGGCAACACTATTCTTTTTCCTCTGGCCTTCTCTCCCATTTCCATGGTTTATCCTTAATTTTATCTAGTTTCCTTTTGCCACTTTGCAACATATTAATTCCTTTCCTCCTGCAGTTCTCTCTCGTGCAGTAAGCATCCGTCCCATCATGATTACACATACATATGTTGCAGTTTACCGACCACATCTCGTGGGGCTCACAGAACTCTTCCTCCTCCTCTTCAAGCAGGCCTATATTTGAATCGGTCCGATCGCTCAGGCATTCAAACCTTACACATTTCACCTTTGTCCCGTCCTTGTTGCATCTGCACTTATTACAATTCTTTACCCATCTAGCTCTGGGCCTGCACACCCGACATTTCCGCCCACGTGTCGATTTACGAACCTTACACGTCTTATTTGTACAATATACCTGATTACCCTCGGCGTCGCACACACATTTGTTGCAACCGTCCTTCCACCTTATTTGGGGTTGACATATCACCGGTTGTATCTGCTTCTCATCTTCGCACACGTCGTTCTTGCAATGGACTTTAGTTCCGTCTTCCGAGCACCAGCAAGTGTTGCATTCGTATTTCCACTTGGAAAATGGTTGGCACGAGCGACTGTAGTACTTCTTAGAAGGTCTATTAGAACATTTAAACTGTGTACAGGTCTCTTCCGTTCCGTTGCTGTTACATCGACAGTAGTTGCACGCTTTCTTTCGTCTGCCGTTCGGTTTGCAGACCAAATAGTCCTCTTCGTCGAAGATAACGGATCTCATGCCACAGTGATTCGCCGTGCAGTATTCCCTCGTCCCATCCTCGTCGCACCAGCATCTGTTACAGTCCTCGTCCCATTCGTCGTTCGGTTCGCACTCGATCTCCGTTTCTCTGAGAGGCGCCGTCGCGGACTCTTCGCACCCTTCCTTCCTCGTGCAGTATTCGAGGACGCCTCGTCTGGAACACCGGCATCGGAAGCACCTGTCGGCGTCGTGTTCTTCTTGGCACAGCCGTTGAGGTGTGGTCGGTCCGGATCGTTCGCAGCCTTTCGCGGTGCACAGTTCGGCCCCGCCCTTGTGGCACACACATGTGTTGCACCCTTCCTTCCAGCTGGACAGTCGGTCACATCCGTTGTCTCCCGACTTGGGTTTGTCTAAAAAATGAAAGTGACTTTTAGTTGACTTGTGTATTCGGGATTAAGGTCAGGTGAAAAGGAACGTGGGTTTAAGTTCGTACTTTTTTCAGTTTTTTTATGCCAAACAAACGATACTTCCTCAAATAAACTAAGGACGTTTCCTACCTGTGACGTCATGGCCGCTTAAGATAGTATTTCCCATGTTAGTGAATTTTTGTTTTACTCAGCAATTTTTAAGGATAAAACGTTGAAACGAAAAACCTTAAATTCTTAAATAATTATAATAAATATACAGGCTCCATGACTTCTTTGGTGCTGACTGACAGCTCACAGCTGACAACTGACGGTTTTGAAAAGTTACCAGACTAAATTATGTATCCCTACGCTGAACCATATGATATGCAAAAACACGTGTTTAGCAGCTGTCGCTTCTGACAGCCAAAATGTAGGTATATACCTAAATGTTGATTGTCAGAAGTCAGCTGTGAGCTGTCGGTCAGCACCAAAGAAGTCACGGGGCTACTGTAGTCCTACAGTGTCACAGCATTATAAGTTTTTATCTTTAGTTATTTTATTTTTGTAAACGTATTTTTTTAAATCATCTACAACTTAGGCTATCTGGCTTGGTGATGAAAATGTCCTGTAGGAGTTTCCCTACCAGGATGTAGATTTTAAAAAGTCTGTGGAAGCATATATCTATCTAGAATAGGAATCAAGAAAAGGGTAATAATTATAAAAAGCAAGCCAATGTATTTGGGTGCAAAAAAATATAGTGACTGTTTAAATTCGTTAGAGGAAGAGGGTAAATGTCATCAGTAGATAAACAAGGAACCTTGCAGGGTAAACTGGCCCATTTTCTTCCTTTTCTTTCTATTTTGTGCATTGGTTTCTAAATGTGATAGTGCTTAGAGTGCTTACGTGCGTCAAGATAAGATGCAACCCGCTTCGTAAAATAGCTTTGAAATCTTCAAGTAGGCAACGCCGTTAAATTTAGCTTCAATAGATCAAGTAGTATAACTTTCTACACAGAGCAATCTATGCATTTCTTAGTTATTTGTCATCATTGATATCGCGGAATCGAATCAGGAATTTTTCTCTTAGTTAAAAAAAATGTATCTGACCACATGATACTATGTTCATGATACATATTCAAGAACTTTTTAAGATTACTTTGGGGTTAGAACTAAACTAAATGTATTTACTGAAGCAATACTATATTTATTTTGCCCCCCACACCCTCATTTTTTTGCATAAGCAATTGCAAAAATACTTTTCTATCCCATTTTACTTCAAGACGAGCTTCATTTTCCCATTAAATTTGATTGCAAATTAATTTTAAACGGGTTAAAAGAAACTAACAACACATATTATCACATTTTATTACCTAAAATATGACGTCGAAATACAACATAACTTTTTTTTTAAATAAGAAAATATTACTGGAAGCCTATTTTATATTGATAAAATCGAGTCTTATTATCAAATTGAACCTTTTTGTTTACATTTTATATCAATTTTATTATAAATAACACTATGCTAAACCATTAATCGTTGTAGAATTTAGTACCGGTAATTTCATTGTAAATAAACAACATATTCCAAGAAATATAAAAACGATTCCTTAATACTGAAATAGTTGGTTAAGGGTGCCACCTACTTGCATACTGTAATATTTATTATAGAAACGATAGTTCTGAAGCTTCAAAACCACTCAATCAATTCTCAAATAATAATTATAATAATAACATAAGCTATCTTATAAATTTCCGTTGTGACCCTGTTACGACTTAATTGATTTGTCTTTATTTGTATTTATTTAAGTCTCATTAAAATGGCTACATTCCTGGTAAAACGCCTTTGAAAGTGAGATAATTTCATTTATTTTACTGGTATGCTTCTTACCAAAAAGATTAGGTTGGTTTTATACCTTTTGAACTTGCTAAAAAAACATATCAATCAATGTAAAGATAGTAAAAATGTAGCGCCCCTTGGAGGAATTTGATTATGTCATTGCTTACGTCACCCAATACACAGCAGTTATATTTTAATACTAAGACAGCCAAACGTAGATATTTTTTCAATAAGCAGAGTAATTACGTTAATTGGACATTGGTGTGGAGTTTAAAAGTGTATTTATTATTTAAAGTTAAAAAATTAAACCTGATTCTTAGCAATTTAGTTTGTCTTCTACTTTGTCAACATTTGAAGAGCCTCTGAAAATCAAAATTGGAAACCAGGATTTGGGAAACATTGAGAAGTTCGAGTTTCTGGGAAGTATGTTGATAAAGAAAGGATGCCTACCGCAACAATGAGATTAGGTCGAGGTTCGCCATGGCCAAGGAAGCTTTCAACAAGAAGAGGTCACTACTGACCAACAAGTGAATTTGAAACTGAGGAAGAAAGTGATGAAATGCCGCATTCGGAGCAGAAATTGACTTTTAGGGATATGTAAAATAAATACTTGGAGAGTTTTGAAAATGAGGGGCTGGAGAAGATACGATAGGAGAAGACAGATGGACAGACAAATGAAGAAATCCAAAGACGAGTGGGTGAGAAGAGAATCATTTTGTATTTGATTCTTAACTGCAAAGCAAATTGGATCATACACATCCTTAGGAGGAACACTCTTCTGAATGACGTCATAGATGGAAAGGTTGAGGGAAAGAGGAGCTTAGGAAGAGGGAGGCTTCAAATATAGGACAACTTGAATGAAAAAAGAAAATTCTGGAAGCTAAAGGAAGAGGCGGGAGGACAGGGTGCATTGACGGTCTAAGTTCACTGACAAAAGAAATGGATGGACCTATCGTAAGATAAAAAACTAATAATTTTAATAATGATAATAGCTAATAATAGCTTTGTGTATGCCACGCTATGGCTCGTGACGTCACAAGCTCGTCCATTCATATCTATTTTTCCACCTGGCATTACCTTCTATTTTCTTTACATTAAGGCCGATATTCTCAATTTCGCTTTGTATTTTTTTTTTCGCACCACTTCATATTGTAGAAATGAGACTTACCTTCTTTGTTTGTAAAAATATAACTCCGTAATAATGATAACATTGAACAATTCACAGTGCAAGTAAAATACAGTAACAAAATTGACACTTTCATCTTAAGGTCCGGTACGTTGTTTGATTTACATTTCTAACATGTCTAGAATTAAATAAAAAAAATATTAGCCCCGGTGTTTTTGTACGTATTATTTGCAAATTAACTGAGAGGAAGTGTTCAATTTCTCTATAAAGAACAGTATTAAGTACAACTATAAAATCTGACACTTAAGCTATCCGACACCCTAGCTCAGTCGGTAACCTGTCTGCCTACCGAGTTAAAAGGTCCCGGTTTCGATAGCCAGGATGGCCGAAAACGTATCATTGGTGTAATATATGGGTTTACTTTTTCACATTGATAAATTAACGGTCGGCTGGATGTTGTGCCTGTCCTAGTCTTGTGTTAGATTATAAGTCATATGAAGCTATGACAGGTCTAGCCAACCAGTAGTGGAAAATATATGGCTTGAATAAAAAACTGACCCAGTTCATAGGTTGGAAACAATGAATGTAAAAAAAAAAGTAAAATTAAGTGCAAATACAAAGATGTCGGTTAAAGTTATCTTTTGAAATGAAAAAATGTAACTTAAGAATTTTATTTTACATTTTAATGGGGGGAACTGATTATTTTAATCGAGACATGTTTTATTTATTTTTATTGTTACCGCGTTTGGTTTGTATGCATAATATGTACTAATTACCCTAATGTATTCGGTATGAGGAAGGTTGAATTTTATAAGAAGTGTACAAGCATTTGCGTGAAGGGAGAGTGGAAAGAAAAAACTCTTAAGTACACTCGACCGGGATATGAACCCCGATCACTGACAGTCCAGTATATTTGCGTGGGTGACGTCATCTCAACCACCTAAGTGGGCTAAGTGTAAGGACATATTGTAACTCCACCTGTTCGATATGTGAATTTAAATCATCTTTGACCCACGTCAATGGCCGCTAGACTGCTGATGACGAGGAGATAGAGGTTCGAATCTAGGTCGGATGCATTGAGGGTGGGTTTTTTACTAAATATTTTCCCACTCTGTCGTCACGCAAATGCGGGTACACTTCCTATGAATATAACCTTCCTCATCCCCAAAACCACTAGCGTAATTAGGACATAAGCGTATAGTTCGAACGGGCAGTTAGACGCGGCGCTAAGAATAAAACTCTGCATGTACTTGCTACTTGATTGAGTCTGTTGGATTATTTTATATTTGGAGCCCCAAGTAGTTAGTGACACCCTGCCCTGCCTATGAACTCCATGGTGTCATCCGCAAGCGAACCTTACCTTCGGTTGGCGAAGATAGTGCCAACTTGTGCGAATAGAGGAGGTCATGTGGTCAGCTCAACGAGTCCTTCGGCCGTTAATCTCGGTTTTCTAGACTAGAGCCGCTACGTTTTAATTTACGTAGTTCCTCATTTGTTCTCATGAGGCTTAGTTGACCAAGATCCAGAAACCACTGCTTCATAGAACAATCTGGAATTGCCGGATATCAAACCTGGGACCTCTGCATCTGTAGCCAGGAACTCTGACAATTAGAGCATAGATGCATGCAACTTACCTCAGTTACTTTATATTAAATAAAGCTCATATTAATTGATTATGATCTTTTAACTAAGGGTGTGCTGATGCGGATACTAATTAATCGTTATCGGGTGATTATTAGTGCATCAGCAATTAATCGTAATCGGGTGATTATCAGTGAATCAGCAATTAATCGTTATCGGGTGATTATCAGTGCATCAGCAATTAATCGTTATCGGGTGATTATCAGTGCATCAACAATTAATCGTAATCGGGTGATTATCAGTGCATCAGCAATTAATCGTTATCGGGTGATTATCAGTGCATCAGCAATTAATCGTAATTGGGTGATTATTATGTCAATTAGTAGTTTTTTAAAGCAGAATTTAAATTTAAAATTTCTATTTAGGAGTTTAGTAATCAAAATTGCAAAAAAACAAACAAAAAAACACTTATATACACACTGCATCTGCGTTGCTGGGGCTATGCAAAGATTACATAACCAGATAAAGAAATATAAGTTCATATCGTTGATAAAACTAACAATCTAGTTCCAAATTTCGCCGGTTATGTATGAAATATATTTTTGTATGCACACATTTTATTTTTATTAATTACATTAAATTTTATCATTCTTTTTAGAAAAATTTTCAATAGTTATTAATAAATAATCGATAATCGGGATTAATCGATCTAAATAATCGTAGCATGAACAATTATTTTAAATAATCGGTAATCCGTTTTACTACATCGGTACATCTCTAGTATTTGCGAAATCACTTTTTAACATTATAATTATTAAAGCGTTAAAACGCTTTTCAGAGGAGGAGTGAATTTTATCACTGTTGGGTCATGGAGTGTGCATATCGCACCTCTGTGCCTTTTGACAGTTAAGGTGTGAGTGCAGAAAACACGAGTAAAAGGCAGTATTTTTTGTAGTTTTTATATCAATTTTTTTTCTTAATCTTTAAAATAAATCAAATAATTCTCCATTAGAAACAGAGTTTAATTTTTCCACATGGTGACCTTGACATTTGTTGAATATCTTTCAAGGATGTCTTGGAATTTAATGACAACTTTTCTTCTTTATTTAAAAAGTTAATCGCCTAGTAATAATTCTAAAAAAAAAGTGCTAAAGCTATCTTCGTTTTTTTATCTTTTACTTATCTCAAAAAGAAAAATTGTTCATTATAACTTTCTGAGCGAAAAGAAAGCTTTGAAAACACAATATTACAACATAACTTTTTTTTTACAGAATTATAAAACATAAAGTAAGTTATAATTTAGAGGAAATCTACCCTCATTTGTACGTGTGAGATATTCATAAAAACATCAACATGCCTCTAAAAAAATCTAGATTAAAATTTTCAATTTTAATTCAAAATGTAAGAGTTTCAATTTCACTGCACACCAAAATTAATAGTTTTTTTTCTGGATTTTTTTATCTTATTTAATCATACAGCTTACTAAATTACAACAGAGGTACCCTTGGTTAACCTTGTAGGGATTTATTTTGATTGTGGATATTATTAGCATTAAATATTATGAATCTTATTTCATAAATGATAAAAATAAGTCTAGATGCATAGCATTAGCTATTAAAAAAAATTCTTATAGATTATTTGTTACATAATAGAATAAGAGATAAAGTTGTACTTAAATTAAAACATAGTATTATGTAAAAATTAGAGTTGGATCGAATCTTATATTTCTAGAATCCGAACAAAAAAATTTCTTCGAATTGTGGTATCTGTCTGTTTTTTATGTTTTCACACGTCATATGCTAATATTCAAGAAATGTGTTTATTTTATATATATATATATATATATATATGTTTTTTGTTACGTGTTTTACAGTGCAAAAAACAACAACAAAACGTGACTCTGATCAACCAGATCGATAAACCCTATATTTATGTTGGTCGGCCTGGATTAAAGTAATATCCTTATAAAATTTAATTAAAATTGGTCCACGCATTTGATAGCTATCGCGTAACAAATATCCGGACAAAGAGAGAAACAAAATGCCGAATGCTAGAGTTAAAACAGAACCTTGCTTTGCTCGACCAATAAATAATTTAAGAGCAACTATAAAAAAAGGTTTACTAAAATAATTATTTTTTTACTATCTTAATCATCATAAACATTTTCCAGCCATCGGCCGGGTCCGTTTGGAACATAAGCCTCTCCACCATTTCTTTTCTCCTCCTCCACCTTTCCTCCACAATGACCCAGTCTTCTCCTCTCTCCTCCACACTTCTCTGCACTACTTTCAGCCACCTGTTCCTTGGTCTTCCTCTTGATCTCTTGCCTCCTTCACCCTCTCCCGCTTCAATATCCAGCATATTTTTATGTTATCTCCTTCTTCTCTGTTTTCTTCACATGGCTATACCACCTTAGTCGTGCCTTCTCTATCCTGTCCTGGACTGGTTCCTCCTTAATTATTCTCTCAACCTTTTAATATTTTTGTTTACCATAACTTATTTATATCCTAAATTTAATTCACAAATTTTAAGATTAATCTAAAGAAATAAAATGTAACTACAACTTTTCAAATTATCTTTTAATCACTCTATGATAATACATTTTTTTTTTGTTAACTGATGTTTTATTGTAATTTAATGTTTTTCAACAAAATTGCATTTTCCCCCCCATATATTTACCGTGACATATATATATTTTTTCTTCATTCACTTGGAAAGATGTTGTTTGACCTACACACACAATTTTCGAGTACATTGCTCCACGGTCCCGGCGTCGTTACAGGTGCAATCATTGCAGCCGTCTCTATGCTTGTAACTGCTTCCTGGAACGCACACCTGAGTTGTGTCTGCAAACACAACCATTCATTGAAACATAAGAATAAACCAAGGAAAGGTGCACTCTAGAATCAATTTTGGTTTCTACGTGTGAGACCAACATTGATGTTGGGTGTAAACGGTTTTAAAGTTACACTTAACATCACGTTGTTTGTATGTCTAGTAAAATAAGTAGTCGAAAATACTTGTCTAATTGCTTTTTTAAAATTTAATGAAGATATTTAAACTTTACATATAAAATGTATTGTAAATTGCGTTATGGTTTTAAATAGATTCAAAACATAGGTCTATAAATAAATGTAAACCGCACAGATTTTCTCTATTTTTTTTATAAATACATTAACTAAAAAAACTCATAAGATATGTGAAACGAAATTATATATATTGTTGCAGAAACACTCCGCCAAAGAGCACAAATGAAATAATATACACTGATACGCAAACATTGAGAAAAGAGGAAACATCTCAACAAAGCAATCAATTTCACATTTCAAAGTCTATCATAAAATATAAAAAAATATTTGCTTATAGCTAAGAAACTATTGATTTTATAAAAATAAATTTCAATAATAAGTTTTATGCCCCATTCATTCCTTTAATAAGCTGTTTCCAATTATGGTCCTGGGGCTACCATTTCCATATCCTCCAAAAAGATTACATTCTAAAAATGATGGCGTGAGAGGGATGGGGTGTACCATTTTTCTCCCCACATGTTTATTACCGTATGTGAGTGCAAATATAACATAAATCACATAACTTATTGTTTATGCATGAGGACACAGTCGGTAAAAACATTGAAAACCTAGAATAGTCAAGGAATTTAAAACTTCCAGAAGAATGTCAAGGAATAATACAATAAATTAAGGAAATTGGTATATTTGGCTATCCATTGTGGATAGATGTGTTAATTACATCCTTTTCAAACAGTTGATCGTAGGTAAATTTAACATATACTATTGTTTATATTGGTAACTTAAATTGACTAACATTCATTAAATAAGGATCAATAATGGTTTGATTAATATAGATAATAATTATAAATCAATATAATATTTTCACTTGTTCCTAAATTAATCCAACAAATTTTTGTTTTTCTTTATTGAATTTTGAAAAGTTTCAAAAAATAATACATTTGGCTTCAATGAGTGGAAAGTAAGATTGCGTTGTCTTACCACACTTAGAGTACGGTTGGTAACCCTAGTGATGGTTTTACTTGAGTTGCTGGGCGAGCTTTTCAACCTACTTTTTAAATACACGGTGTAGTCCAATTTTAATTCGGAAAGATTGTTTAGATACTTCAAGGTGACCTGGCGGTCTAAGGGTAAGGTGTCAGACTTCTATGCTGGCGGCCGGGGTTCAATCCTCGGTCCCGTCACAGATTTATCTGATTACCAAACCCTTCCTTCACCTCTGACAAGACATCTTGTTAATGTGAGAAATGCCAGGCCTCCACCGTGGTTCGGATTCCACGTTAAACTGTAGGTCCTTCATTTCATCTCACAATCACCCTACCATTTAACATTAGCGTAAGTGCGTATAACCCGAACGGGTAGTAAGACGCGGTGCTAATAATAATAATAATAATAGATACTTCAATCTTTGTTTTACTGCCAATATTGATAACATTTAATATTTTATTATTGCTTTTATAACTTTAATAGCTGTCAGATAAGGGCCCTCCTATAAAATTTAGACTGTACTAAAGTATATAAGCAGTCCTCCCCCCGAACCCCACCCACAAAAAAAAGCAGCCTCGGTTATCTAAACATCGTGTATGATTGCTCTATAGAGAACATCATTAAGAAATATTCAGCAGCTCCTTGTTAGAATGCGCTAGTGTCTCAGAATTTGTGCAGAGCTTTGTGGTATTATGCTAAGAGATTGCGTTAATATCTCCGCGTATCCTTGAACGTTGTAGTTGTTCTAATTTGTTAAAAGAGGGCTCTAGTGTCGTAGCATCTGATGATTATAAAGTATCATAATATGGGAACTTTAATATTCAACTTGCTTTAAAAAATGGAACAAAAATCCTCGGAAAGGATGGATTTAAGGGACATCGATCAGGCAAAAGTAATTTTGGAGGCCTGTGTTCTAAACATAACCGGCGTCGCTGGAAACTATTTATGATGATGATAGGAAAGAAAAAAGAAGTTAAAAACTGAAGTAGACAAGGCAAAAAATATGCTTTGCCTCCGCCATATTGTATTTGGAATATTTAGTTAAGTTTAAAGTGTCATGATTGCATTATGGCAGTTTCTTATCTTAATTTTAGTTGCTACGTCATAGTTTCAATATTAAATAAAGATGCTACATGATATAAGTAAGAAGATACGCATTTATCTAACTTTTGTTTGTTTTTGTTATTTTTGTGCGAATTTTCCCCCGCCTCTTATTTCAGGTCTGGACTATCGTATTGAATTACACTGGTGAGGTGGTATATGCGTGGAAGGAGGGATGGGGAAATATTTAGAATAATCCACCCTCACTACACTCGGCTGTCATTTGAACCCTGACCTCCCTGTCACCATTAAACTGGGCCAGATTAACTTGACATTTTAGTCTGCGTGCCCACCGCCGGGGGTGTCGTTTAGCTGAATCTTCTCAAGTTTATACCTTCTATAATCTAGATTAATAAAGATGTTGCTTGACAATACTTTTTGTTTGATCTAGCAGATTAAGATATTATATTTAAGTAGAAAATTAACTATGGAAGATATTTCAACTCGAAATCCAAAGATAAATACTAGTAAATATTTCAACTTAAGAGAAATTACAGGAGATATTTCAACTCGAAATCCAAAGCAAAATACTAGTAAATATTTCAATTTGAGATCCAAAGAGAAATTACAGGAGATATTTCAACTCGAAATCCAAAAAGAAATCTTAAGACTTTAGTAACAATAAGAACATGAAAGTTATTAATATGACGTACTTGGCTTTTTTTTAAATAAGGAGTGAGGTCTACTGTTCACAGAAATAAAAGTAAAAATATTTTTTAAATGCAATAATAAAACATTCATTGTCTTTTAATCTGATATATTTAATGTTAACTCTCTGAATAGATTTGTAATGTAAGCACAGGACTTAAAACTAATTTAATTCGAAGACAGCCACACCATCTAGACCTACAGTCATCCGTTATTCTTATTTTTTAAAGAGATACCCACATTTTTATTAGTGAAATGTATTTTAAATATTGCGGGAAATTATTATATAGCAAAACTGTTTTAATTAATATAGTTTATATGCTATAATTCATTATTTAATTTAAAATTAGTTGAAAAATGACATCCTGTCAAGGGAAGCTAACCCAGGACCTTTAGCTCATTGTACCAATACTCTAACCACTGAGCTATCCATGATTCGTCCCGTGCTCATGTTCATTCTTCACTCAAAGTTTGTCTGAGTCTGTGATGGACGTGCGGAAATCGTCAAGCTACAATGAGTGATTAATAATATCGCGAACTATCAGATACCACAACCAACTGCGACTCGCTAGTAGAGATGGGCGATATATCACTGACTGTGATTTTTTCACCGATACCATTTGATCACTGATACTCCCAGTTACTCGATTTCAAAAGTATCGGTGATTGAGATATCAGTAATAGGAGATACTCGCATACTCGCAATACTCGCAATACTCGCAATACTCGCAATACTCGCAAACTCGAAATACTCACAATACTCACAATACTCGAGCTACGGAGCTAGTATTGCTTCTTTTTCTAGACACTCGAATAAATACTCGCTTCACGGCCTTTGTTATTCTTTTATTTTTTATTTTCTACCAACTAATTGAGAATCGACCTTATTGACTGGCATGTTTTACGTGTTATTTCTATTTAAAACACTTGATCTCTTAGAGCTCATTTATCAAAAACAGTATAAGATTGCTACGTAAAAATGACTTTAATAGTTTAAATGTTTCCTTCACATGCATTTTCAATACAAAACATTTGTTGTTAAGAGCAAAATTCAAAAGCAAGCTTAGCTTACTAAGCAAATCACATTTCGGATTCTTTTTAAAAGTAGGCTACGAAAAAAAATCATTTCTTTTTTTCGGTGATCCTATCCCCAAAATCGTAAATAATGAATTAAAATAAGTAACAAAATAGAAAAAATAGAAATAAACCTTATTATATTATTTACAATGCGTTGATGATCCTCATCATCCTATAGTCTAATCTAAAGTGTGTTTATATAATAATTGATTAAATATTTTCTAGCATCTTATAGGTTTATTTGCTTCTAATAGATGTATAGCTCATCTACTATTATATGTACGGTATTTAAAATAAAATAACACTACAATAATATAATATATGACCTGCTTTCCAAACGTTTTCTAAACAAATCACCATTATGTTATGTTCATTTTTAATCTCACATAAATTTTAATTGTACTGAAATAGATCACTAAATAAATTACACAATTACAAGAGTTTCTCATAGTACGTAAAATAAGTTAATATTGGTATTCAAGTTTAACATAATGTTTGTTGGACCACTAGTTTTGCCCAAATTACATAACATTTCACTATAAAATACTAAATAACATTTTATTTCTCTATTTTTCAATTGTATTAAACTTCTTAAAACGCATACTTTTGTATTGACTGTACATTAGTCAGGCAACACGTAACCCGGAGATTAGGTAGCTGTATGTCAATAATGTCAATGTCAGTGCGGAGTGCCGACAGAAAGAGCTTATGTTAAGTCTTTAGGTATCGAATTCCATTGCAAGCCGCCAAACTTCCAAGTAATTAGTTCTCCTTTCAAGTTCTAACCGACAACCGAATGTCATAGGATTATTCGAGTAAATAGTAAATACCCAATACTCAGAAATACTCCATACTCCTACTCGATACTCGATTGTACACGCCTACTCGGACAGCAGCTAAATACTAACAGTGAAAAATCACTGGTATAAATCACCGATATTTTAAAATCACAGTCACTGTATTCACTGATATCGTAAAATCACTGTTTTTCCCATCTCTACTCGCTAGGACTGTCTGTTTTGCCGCCAAATATAAAATAAAATATTGTAATTAAAGCGAAATTTCAATTAACATCAACACACCGGCTGCAAATAATTGTAACTGCGCCGGTGTACTTTTGGATGAGTTAACCATTCAATTAATTTTAATTATCGGACAAATAATGACACCTCGAAATGGTAATCGAACCCAAGACCATTGACTTGGTGGGCCAATAGACATTGCTGTAATTTCAATGATTTACAACCTTTTTTTGTTGATTTTCATTATCATTCTTTATATTAGTTAATATTTATCTAAGGGAGGAAAGGGGCGGAACGCTATTTACAGAACACCCTTATGGGACCGAGTTTACATACAAAATTCAAACTAGATGAAATTTACCAAAAACAAGCAGGAATGGTGCCTAAGTTTTTTTTAAGCACCGCGTCTTACTACCCGTTCGGGTTATATGCTTATGTACAAATTGCCCTAATGGTTTTAAGAATTTTGAAGGGTATGTTTAGAGGAAGTGTTACTGCATTTGCGTGTTTAGGGAGGGGGGGGGGGGGGACAATTCGGGGAAAAA